>JAQQSZ010007763.1:0-13222 GCA_028646595.1 Phalanger gymnotis | reverse complement strand
AGGAGGAGGAGGAGGAGGAGAAGAAGAAGAAGAAGAAGAAGGAAAAGGAGGAGGAGGACGAAGAGGAAGAGAAGGAGGAGGAGGAGGAGGAGAAGGAGAAGAAGAAAGAAAAGAAGGAGAAGAAGGAGGAGGAGAAGAAGGAGAAAGAGGAGAAGAAGAAGAGGAAGAGAAAAGGATTTATATAACTCCTTCAATGCATCAGTCACTGTGCTATGCATTTTTTATAAACATTATCTCATTCGATCCTCACCACAATTCCACAGGGTAGGTCCTATTATTGCCACCCTTTAAATTTGAGGAAACTGAGACAAATGAAGGTTAAGTGACTTACTCAAGATCACACAGCCAGTATATGTGAGAAGTACGACTTGAATCCAGGGCTTCCTGATTCTAAGGCTGCCTTTCAATCCACTCTAGCACACGATCTCTCACATTAGGAGTTATGTTTGGAAAATACTTGGAAAAATCCTGCTTTCTTACATAGTATTTGTCACAGTCAGAGTTCAAACCCAACCCTTTCTAGTTCAGTCTAGCTTGTTATCTAGTATGCCATATGTATCAGACTTGTGATGCCAAAACCAGATTAAATATAATTGGGAATTTTCAATGGATAAATGTAAATATGACATAACAATATTAATTTGTGGTTTTCTAAGTCAATATGTGGCCAGTACAGATCCATTTCTATTTTAATTTGACATTGCTGTACTAAACCACACTGCTTATTAAAGAAAATACATGTACACACATAAAAGCACATGTGTGTAGATATACACATGTGTACACAATCACAAAGAGATTTAGAATGGGTTTCTGCACAATGTATACACACACATGAATATGTGTATGTAGCATAGCTTTATGCATCTGTATGTACATATACATGCATATATATGTATATGTATGTGCATGTAGATATGGATACATACAATATAAAACTTAGCAATGTGACCATAGGCAAGCCACTTACACACTCAGTGATGCAGGTAAAGTGCTCATGCTCTAAATTATATTTATACTTTTTATATAAGGAATATTTATATTAAATATTTTTATACTTACTTTTTATATATATACTTTTTATACAAGGAATATTTATATTAAATATTTTTATATTTAGACTTTTTATACAAGGAATTCTTCACACTAACAGAACTATAAATGTGGTCCAGAAAATTGTGCACTTGGACATTAGAAAAGAAGCCCTTGTTGTCATTTTTAACCATTTGCATTTTTAAAAATTATCCATTTTCTTTCATAGGCCTTTGATCTTCCAAAGGTCCTAAGCAAGATGGCGTCCATGTGTATTGGTGACTATGCCCTGCCCTGTCTTGAGCTTGCCAAGTAGCGGTAGAAAAAGCTGGGAATAGACAAGTCCGCCTCCAATGGTTTCCTTCACAACTAACCTGTTCTTTCAGGCTTCTGTTACAAAGTGGATTTCAGAAATCATATTCTTCCTTCTTCCTTGTTCCTTTCTGCTCCCAGTTCTCAGGAGTTCCATTGACAGAATGAATACATAGGATGCTGGAGTAAAATGCTATCTCCTCCAGTACATACAAGGGAGTTGGTACTAAGAATGGCAACATGGCTGCTTCTCCCCTCACATTCCACCACAGAGATACTCTCACAGTTTGAGTATGCACTCTGAATGTTCTCAACAATATTCTTAGTCACCCAAATAATGAAAGAATTGGACCAGACAATTCATAAGACCTCGTCTAGCACTCTGTAATTCGATTAGACTCTGATTAATCATCTACAAAAGTATTTGGACATTTCAAAAACTTTTTTGGCATTTGCAAATTGACCCCCAATTTTCACAATGCCCAAACCTAAACAAAGACTCTGCCCAAACTATCTAATTATAAAAACACCTGTCATGTTTGCTAATATTGTGGGCTGATATTGCTGGAGGGAAGGAAGAGAAATGGGGACAGTGAAGGGAAAGGTGAAATATTATTTTGTTTATTTAAAAAAGATTCCTGAATTCATCCATTCCCAATTTGTTCATAGAAATAACAAGCTTCTTACTGTTCCTGTTCACAACAGCTTAGCTAAAATGATTTAGATGAAATTGTCAGGAGCCTTGGGAATAGCAGTATCCACAAGACCACTAGACTTGCTTCTCTCCTAGTCATCATTGAGGGGAGAAGTCATTGTGGAGAAGTGTCCCACTTTCCTCATCAGCACCAGCAACAGCTAATCCCAAATGTCACCAATGATTGGCCAAGTGCAGGAGAGCACTGCCTAGATCGCTGATCCTGCTTCCATCCCACTTCTCATAGATATGATGAGAGGCAATTACTGTGTCGAAGGCTAGCCATCCCACAAAATGCCCAGCAGCTGCCACTGACTGCACACTTGAGACATCCTAGGTAATTAGCAAGGCACCCTGAGAGAGAGAAGAGACAGAATGCCCCTCCCCCTTGACAACCATCTCCCCTCAGACCCTCATGGCAAAAGCCTAGGATCTTAAATCCAAGAACCTTGAGAAAAGCAATGCTTACATCCTGGTGCCAAGTGGTTCAACATTAGAAACTCATTATTTTATCAGTGGAAATGACATATAAGAAGAGGCATTATCTGCTTGGCCACTGAACCCTAAGGACCACAAAAGATTTTCATATATGTTATCTCACCTATATGAATCTGAGTTCATTCAGAGAAAGGAATGTTACTTTTCCATTTTTGTCCCCAGTACTTTGCACATAGTAAGCTCTGAATAAATGCTTAGTGGATTCAATCATCCATCCATTCATTCCAAATGCCACTTACTTAATAGCTGGAATAAGTCAAGTTGTTTGATGAACCAGAAGGGTTTATTATTTCTGTTCAGTGATTATTATGGTCCCAGATGTACAAGAAAGTGGGAGATAATCCTTTGGAGAAGGCTTGGAATTGCAAAGGTTCCTTCTAGCTTCACCATTCTTCAATTCGATCATTTTTACCCCATTCTTTTATTATGATATGATTTTCTGGGTGTTAAAGGTAGACTTTAGGTTGGCAGTCTGTTAGTTCAGGTACAATACTGAAATGAAATGAGACACTGATAAGTCACCAAACAATTAACAAAAGGAGATTTGCTTCTCTCTGGCATAGAAAAGATATCAGCAAGGATGTAATAATGCTTAGCTTTGGTAGACTCATCTGGTTTTGGGACATCTACCCCAGACTCCATGAGTGGCCCCTTTTCATGACCTGGGGTGACTGAAATAGCTAAAGGCAATCAGGAAACTGTGCCAAATGAAGCACAGGGGGCAGTCATGTTCTAGGGAAACTTTGTCACCTTTTAGAAAAAAATAGTTTAACCCAAATGTGTGGCACAGAGTGGGGAGAGAGCCCTGGACTGTATCGGTCATATCATATTGGGATTCTATAATTCTCTCAGTACCCAGCAGTCTGGCCAGAAACAGAGGAGTCAAGTTGAACAAGCATTCATCAAATGTCTACTCTGCTCAAAGCACTACATGAGGTGCTAGAAGAAAACAGAATTTTCAAGGATATAACAATCTAATAAGGAAGAATAAAACATGGACAAATAACTATCATACAAATGAAATGAAACACCTAAACAAAAATATAGCAATAGGGATGAGGGTGTCAGGGAAGGCTTCATGGCAGACTTGGAACCTTGGAAGAAGGGAATGATTTCCGATGTACAAAAGTTCATTCTAAACACTGGGAAAATGCATATGCAAAAGTATGGCATCAGGAGATAGCAGGAAGAAATTTAACTTTGAAGAATCCAATTTAATTGGAAATAGATTGTGGAAGGGGGTAGAGTAAGACAAAGTTGGAAATGTTATCTGGAACAAAACTGTGGAGAGCCTTGAATGCCAGGCTACAGAGTTTATGATTTCTTAAAATATAGCTCTGAAAAACCAGACTTTGATAAAGCCCATTGTGATTCAGAAGGAGGTACTCCACTATGCCTTTAAACCGAAATCACTCCAGTTTTCACTGATTGGCCAATAATAGGCCCCAGCTCAAGTCTCTCTTGCTCATTTTGGAAGTTTCAATGGCTCAGAATGAGTGTAAATAGAAATTGTTTCTGTTCTGATCAGCGACTCTGAGGTTCATCCTCTCCCAGATTGATTCTTTTGTGAAGGAAAACTAGGCCAGTCTTTTGCCTCAGTCCTTACCTTGGCTTTAATCACCGAAGGGGCATTACCTCAACCAAACGGAGATTTGGAAAAGACCTTAGTTTAAAAAGGTCAAGGTCTCCCATTGCATGCTGGGCCATCACCAGTCATCTTGACCTATGTCTTGCACTAGACTCCCATGACTCTGGAGGAGAGAGTGTGGCTGATGACTCTGTATCATTCTGCCTTGCTTAAATTCAGTGCACTTGCGCATCAAGATTTTACCCCCTTGATGTCATTGGTCCTCTTCAAGAACAAAGGAGGAACAACAGAGTGTATATTTTATTCACTTATGATCATAACTGACATTTATGGTAGTGATCCATTATTTATGCAACATTTAATGTTATCTCCGTTTCTCACAACAAAAGGTCTTAACAGGTAGGTAGTGCATTTTTTTGGAGAACTGTCAATTTTGTTTGTATACAGAAGTCCCAATGAAGACATTGCTCAATCTGTGCTGATTGGCTGCTCTGGCATTTATGAATTATAGATTTGTCTATAGGATGTGAAGTTGAGAGGCTTCCCCAGAGTAACACTGGCAGTATGTGTTAAGGGTGAAATTTGAAACTGGGCCTGCCTGATTACAAGACCAGTACTCCAGGTATGATATCAGACTATCCCGGACATCATAAACACTCAATAAATGTTTGTATCCTTGTGACCCATTGATTATTTCCATGTGTAGGCAATTCAGGATAGGTCAATTTCAATCACACTGTACCATGGGAAAATTAAGGTGCCAAGTAGGGAAGGGAGTGGTATACTTGGAAATGACTGCAAAGCTAGGTAGAGTAGACACTTAATGACCTGTCAACAAAGAGTCGTGTGATCAGTAAATATGGCACTTATCTTGCTGTGACTTATCATAGCTAATATTAATAACTAGTATGTCTGTAGCACTTTAGGGTTTACAAAGTACTTTACTTATGTAATTTCATTTGATATAATTTGACTAATTGGAATCACAGGCATCTTTGCTGAGATCAGGCCCAGAAATTAGCCCTCTAATGTAAGTCAATCAAAGCATCAATACTAGACTACAAGTCTTAAGTTTTAGAGAATAGTCTTTTAATATAACTGAGTTATGTAGTAAGACAGAGACACATAACATAATAACAGTTACCTGCACTGCTGTCTACCAGAGAAATATTTTGTCATTCAGGAAAATCTAATAATTTTATGAATGCATTGACAGAGGTACCTCTCTTTTTGGAAACTTGAGAAAGCTTGTTGGGGGCAGGGAGAAGGGAAGGAAGCAGATAAGTATTTACATCATTCAGAGAAGTTGGTTGGGATGAGTGGAATTTTTTCATGTCATAGAAGGTGCTGAAATTTAAAAAAATCAGACAATGTTTGTCTTCTGTATTCTGTTGAAGGGGAAAAGAGGGGAAAGAATCCTTAAATCCCAACTCAGGTTTCATTGGGGGTAATTGAGCTGCCACCATGGGCCAGCTGCAATAATATTAGATCACAGAAGGAGCTGTTTCTGGTCACTGTTCAGAGTTGGCAAGCATCGAAAAGCTTTAGGAAGAGACCAGGTAATGATGCCAGTGTGGTGTTCCTGAGGGAAATGTCTACTCATCTGAGAGGCCCTTGCATTATAAAACACACTTCTGTAAATGGATGCTGTGTTTGTGCTGGAGCTCAGGGGTTTAGAAGGAAGTGGAAAAGATCTAGGGAGAGGAGTTTCTTGTCTCTATTTTTTCTCTTCCTGAAGATTTTATTTTTGAAAGACAATCTTTCTCCTTGAACAGTCATTACCTTAGAAGAGCGGCCTTCAAGTGATCTTGAAGAACAATGAAAGAATAAATACAACCAAAAACTTCCAAGATGTGTGAGGGTTGGGATCAGGTGCTGTTCTCTGTTGTCAACAGCAGAAACAACTGCCGTTGTCCCCTGTGTTTTGTGCAGAACTCACATGAAATATAGAAACTTAAGAAAGCTGAAGAGTTCTCCTTTCCATGGAGAGGGCTTGGAGTGCACGATGGTTCATATGTGACATATGCAGATGCTTTGATGCATGAATTTGTTTTACTGTTTGTTGTTCTTGTTAAGAGGGAAGATCCATCTAATGTTTGGGGGAGAGGGTATGCCTAGATACGACTGTGAAGTCAAAACAAAATGCATCAATAAGATGAAATAATGACTGTAAATAAAAAAGAAAGGACAGGTACTGAGCACATATAATGCAAAGTTGAGGAGTTGCACCCAAAGGATGGAACTCCCGTGCTTCGTAACACACTTACTTAAGTACAGTGTAGACAAGACCCAGTACTTGGCAATGGGTAGAGTGTGACAACGGGGTGTTTGAGACTTCACATTTGTGTAACACTTTTGAGTTGCTGAAACACATTCTGCACACATGCACAAACCTATATCAGCCTGAGATGTACAGATGAGGAAACTGAGGTTATAAAAGTGACTTGCCCATGTTCATGCAGTAAATAATTCAAAGTATCATCTTAGTCACTCTACATATAAAAAGAAAACCAAAAGTCTCTGCCTCATACTCTACTGAGAGGATGCAATGTGAATATGGATAAGTAGATATTACGTATGTGAAACGTGATTTTAAGAGGCAGAGAGAGATAGCAAGGAAGGTGGAGGATGAATCAAGAATGGCCCTTGTTGCAGATGGCACTTGAATTGAGCACTGGAAGGACAAGGGATTGCATGTGACAAAAATCGAGGAAGGAGAGCTTTTTCTTGCAAAAATATAATCAACATAAAGCAATCACCATCAAAAGGAGGTTAAAGGAGCCAAGAAGCAGCCTTGACTAACCTATACCTGAACCTTTTCTCAAGCAGTGAGAGGTGGCAGCCAGGGGCAACACTAGTTGGAGATCCACATTCCCTTGCATCATGATATGGTAGAGAGTGGAGGAAGTTCTGAGCTGTAGGTTACTAATATCACCGTATAAAGCAGCAAAAATCAGTGAAAGTGAAAACAGGTCTCCAGAAACCCTGGCATGAAACTCAAATAAGTCAAATTATCCCAAGAGAATTTGTGGATGAAACTGGCCAGGCAACAAATAACATCAAATGAAACAAAGCTGACAACGTCTTCCTGGTGAATTACGTGCAACCACATTGGATGCCTAACACATCCTTACCTGTATTGCTATATGAATCAATTCATTAATCAGAAACCATTTATTAAGCACCCAATGTGCTGGGTGCTGGAGATAGAAATACAAAGAATGAAGCACTCCCTATTCTCAAAAAGTTTACATGGCATTTAGGAAGATGAAGTTTGGAAGTGTTTCTGGACCAGAATAAATATGAAGATTTTTTACAAGATATCTCTGAGAGGATATTATCAAAAGAATAGGAAAAAATTCACAAGTGATATTAATACCCTCGAAGGAGGAACTTTTAATAACTACCAACATATATGTTAAGTTAGACCCCATTACATATCTTGGTCTTGACCATTCTGTTCAGAACTATAAACTAAGAATTATGGTACCTGGGGCAAAGTTGAGGAGCTGCATTCAGAGGATGGAACTGCCCCACCCCCTCCCCCCCACCGCAGCATACACACATAAGCACAGTGTAAGTAAAACTCAATACTTTGCGAAGGGTAGAGTATGACAATGAGGTATTTGAGATGTTTAGGGTCTTAGGAGAGTGACAGAACTCTCTTAGCACCTCATGATGGGGGTTCCAAAAAAAAGGGAAGGAGAAGGACTTTTTCCTCATCACCCCCGAGGTTGGTGCCATGAATCAAAGCCCCAGTTGCCACACTCTAATCAAAGCTCTACTTCAGATACTTCCTGCTGACTCTAACTCTCTGGTCCTCTCACTCTTTGGATTGGGTGAAGACTCTGTTTTACAAGTTATGCATGGATTTTCTTCTTTACATTAAAATTATTTTCTAATCACTCCCCTTCTCCATATAGGATATTTCTTTAAAATAATAATAACAAAACAATTAAGCAAAGTCATCTGATACAACAAGCAATATTGAACAGAACATGTCACGTGCTATCCCTGTAGTCTATTCCATCACTGCTGAGAGGATGGTAGTGTTTCTAATGACATCCAATAACATTAACAATCATCTGGAAGGATATTGATCACCGTAATTTGATCTGAGATCTGCTGTCCTTTAGTACGGTCCTAATTTATATAATTGTGGTATGTTGTTTTCCTGCCTCTGCTCCCTTTGTTCTCCAAGAAGTCACGTTAAATCTTTCCATGATTTCCTCTTCTTCATCACTATCTTCCTGGCTTATAATAGGTGCTTAACAAATGCTTGTTACCTTCCTCTGTTTCCTTCAGCATTTCTTTCTTTTCTTTTTTTAGGTATGCCATATAATTTCTTTTTTTAAAAAATAAAAGTTGAATAAGAATTTATTAAGCACCTACAATGTGTCAGGCATGATGTTAGATACAGGGGATACGAATATAAAAAGCGAGATAAAGCTTGCCTTTCATAAGCTTACATTTAAATAGAGGGAAACAACACACTTTGGAATGGGGGCTGTCAGTGAAGAAGGTTTTATTCTGCAGTCATAGAGGCACAAGGCAGTCAACTGTCATGCCCCTTCTTATAATAATGGAACTATTACTGCATTGTTATTATCAGAGTACGAGCAAGAGGTGGGAAGCAAAGTGGGATGGTTGTGGTGTAGGTGTGACAAGGCAGAGGGCAAAATCCTGCACTCTAGATATTCTCTGGTTTCTTGGTGGAGGGCAGGATGGAATGTGAAGCATGGCCTAGGGCTGGCTGGATTTGGTGGATTCAGGTGGGCTTTCTTTCACTCTCCTACCAATTAGGACAATTCATTCTTAGGATAAAGTCCCGAAGTTAAGTGGATTGACTTCTCCAGAGAAACTATGTTTCTAACTCCAGCTTTTGCCCAAGGACTTGGTTGAATAAATGCATATCCTATGTAGGGTGGTCCTTAGTTCATCTCCCTCCTTAGGATATAAGCAAGGGTATATCATTTCACTGGTGTAGAAAACCCTTCCAACAGTGCATATTAACAACTTATTTGCAAAATAAAGTGTTTGAGTCTGTCTGTGATCTTACGTGCCCACATAGTAATGTTGTATCAGAAGCAGTGTCTGAACTCAGGTCTTTGTGATTCTGAAACCGATCCTCTATTCACTAGGCCACATACACTCTCAATATTGTACCTATGGTACAACATTCTGTTGCGTTCACGTACTAGAAATAACTCATCTATTTTCCATGTTATGATCATTTTTGCCAGATTTTTATTACTATAGAAATTACTACAAACTTTTAAAAATATATATGATTATTATTTATGTTGTTGACTTCCTTGGGGTATGTGTTCAATGGTGTTATCTTTGGCTTAGTAACTTTATTTATTTATTTGCATACCTCCAAATTGATTTTGAGAAAGTGATATATGGACCCATTCATAGCTCCACCAATAAGGCATGTGTTTGCTTGTCTTACCGCTACCATTCTAACATTACCAACTTTTACATTTTATTATCTTTGCCAGTTTGATGGGTGACATCTGAGAGAAGATGCCTCGGAAGTGTTTTAATTTGTATTTCAAAGAGTACTTGGCACATAATTGGTGACTAATAAACACTTATAATTTTTTTCTTTTTAGTGGTTTAGTGCATGTTTTCATATAGTTGTTAATAGAATGTGATTCTTTTGAAAACTACGTGTTCATATCTTTCCTAATATTGATTTGTCTGCACTGAGTTTATAATGTTGTCCTGCACAGGAATTCATCCTTACCTTTTCTCCCTATCCTCCAAACTAGAAAGAATTCAATCAGCATCACGTACTCCACTCAGTTCAAGTCCTACTGCTCAGGAGAAGCATCAACTGCCCTGGTTCTTGAGATGCTCTTTCTATACACAAGCTATTTTATGTTTTACATTTATATCAAGGTTTTCAATATGGAAGAGATACGCAAAAATAAGAGTTGGGGAGGCTAATGAGAGAAAGAAGCTTTTTGAATCAAATCAGATGACTGAGAATTTTTGTCCCATGTTCTTATGGCATCTAGGTGATTGATCTAAGATGGTACAAAAATCCAGGAGCCCAGAAACAGATATAGACTGCTATGCTTCCCTTTTTTTATTGATACACAGGTAAAGATTACTTGTCTTCTTAATAACTCTATACATGAAGCCTCTCTCATCTATTGATAAATTTTTTGCCTATATATTTAACAAAATTAATGTGGAATGAAAATCAGCATGGCATAGTAAATAGAGAGGCAACTTCAAAGTCAAATAAAAAAATGACTAATTATGCACTATGTGCTAGGCACTGGGCTAAGTGCTAAGGAAACAAAGAAAGGAAAAGAAACAAACAAAAACTAGTCCCTGTTCTCAAGGAGTTCACAGTCTACAACGTAAACCACTATATATCAATAAACTAGATATGGGATCACTTGGAGATAATCAACATTAACATTAAAGGGGAAGATGAAAGTCTTCTCATAGAAGGAGAAATTTTAGCCGTGAGTTGAAGGAAGCCAAGAAGTGAAGATGAGGAGTGAGAAAGTTCCAGGAAAAGGGGACAGATAGTGGAAATGCAGCTGGAGCATCTGGCCTGTGAAGCTCATGGAGGAGGCTGGTAGCACTGGATTGCAGAGTGTTTGGATATGAGCAAGGAAGGGAGACTGAAAAGGCAGGAGGCCAGGTTATGAAAGACTTTGAACACCAACCATTATGTTTGATCCTGGAGGTGACAGGGAGCCACTGGGGGTTTGTGAATAGGGAAATCACAAGGTGACATTTGAGGAAGATCACTCTTGACAGTTGAATGGAGGATGGATTAGAGTGCGGAGAGACCTGAGGCAGGGACATCAACCAGATGTTTATTGCAGTAGTCCACATATGAGGTGACAAAAGCCAGGATCAAAATAATGGAATTTATAGAACAGAGGGGTGATATGATCAGATCTGTGCTTTAGAAAGAGCAGTTCAACAGCTGAATGGAGGGTAGAATGGAGTGGGGGGAGACTTGAGCCAGAGAGACCAAGCAAAAGGCTGGGGAGGTGGAGGGGGGAAGGAAGACATGGGCCCACCTCTAACACATATTGGATATATAATCTTGGACAATGGGATTAAATCAATTACTCAACCATCAATCATTTATTAAGTGTCTATTGTGCACCAGGCTGTGATACCTACGTTACTGGGGAAGCTAATTCCTACCCTCAAGGAGCTTTCCTGCTGCTACTCAAAGGAGGTGAAATGTAACATCTTCGCAGATAAACACATGAGCTCAATGAGAAGACCTATTGAAGGGGTTGGTGTTTGAAATGAATCTTAAAGAGAATGTTAAACACCTAGAGATGAGGAGCCATAACATTGCAAGTGTGAAATAGCCATTGCAAAGGAAAAGAGCCAGAGTATTACGGTGAGAAGAGTACTTGAAGTCAAATCTCTCCTCTGCTAATTACTGCCATTATGACTTTGGGTATATAACTTACTTTCTCTGGGTCTGTTTTCTCCTTTATTAACATGTGGTGCATGGAATGGTTGACCTCTGAGGTGCCTTCTGTTAAGGCAATCAGTAAATGAGATGCTCTTTCCCATTCATTTCCCACCCATTTGAATAGGCTTAAGATGAGCCCCCAGGTGGGGCCAGATATGGGAGGTCTGATTAGATCTTTGCTCCGAAGTTTGCCCCAAACCCCTAATTACTCGGTGCTAAGCCAATGTAGGCATGAAGCCCCCAGGGTCCTAAGGGGAGGTGCTAAGACCAGAGCCAATCATAGGAGCTTAAGTTCTGGTCACTCAGATGATGTTTGATGATGCCTGAAACTGTATAAAAAGAGAGAATGGAGCTCGGAGATTGAGACGTGTCGAAGGCAGGAAAAACAGCAGCAGTAGCAACAGTGGCAGCCGAAGCCAAAGCAGAAGGAGCTGAAGCAGCAGGAGCTGCTGGTGGCAAGGCTGACCAGTGTGTGGACTGGAGAGTGCTGAGCAAGGGCTTGAGGCCAGTGGGTAATCTTCTCACCAGAGTAGGGGAAGCATGAATATGATTTGGTTTAATGTCATAATGTTTTTCTGTAACTTCCTGGTTACTCTTGTGTGGCGGACTTATTGGGCCTGGAAGCTTTTGGCCAGGATATTGAATTGGGGACAGTGGTTCTTGGGTCTGCTACTTTGGAGTTTGAATAAATGCTTTAATTCTTATACCTTCTACTTAGAGATTTCCTTATATCCTGCGGTTCTGAACCATTCACACATATATATGATTTTCTTTGAAATCATGAATTCTGCCTTCAAGATATACCTCCAGCTCTCAATCTGAGACCCTTTAAGAGGGCATGCTTTGTAAAGGGGACAATAAATAGTTCAGTTTGCCTGGAGAGTTGGATGAAGTGAGGAGGAGTGATGAGTCATCACCCTGGAAAGTTTGGCTAGAGTTGGATTGTGAAAAGCCTGAAATGCTGAACAGAGGAGTTGATAGTTCATCCCAAAGGCAGTAGGGAACTATATCGATTTGGAGGAGGGGGTGTTATAGTCAAACTTGTAGATTAGGAAAGTTGGTCCAGTAGCTTTGTGAAAGATAGAGAAGGATCGGAGACCAATCAGAGCATTCTTGCAAAAGTCTAAAGGAAAGGTAATAAGGAGCTACACTAGAGTGGCTGCTGTATGAGTGAGGAGACATGGTGAAAAAGAGCCAGATGCCGGAGATGTTGAGGAGGTGGAATATGTATTACTTGGCAACTCATTAAAAATGGGGGCTGATGGAGGGAATTGAGGATGACTCCAGCTGCTCATTTTCCATTGTTTCAGAAAATAATAGCAACACAGATGCTGTCTTTATTAACTTCTGATCCTCAGCAAGCTTTTACATTATGTCTGTGCCACAAAAAAACAAAAACAAAAAACAAAAAAACCCAACTCTTCAGATCTCATATTTGAATAATGCTTCAGTTTTTGTATGCTTTTTTATTTATATACTCAGCCTGGATAACAAGGAATTGTGCCAGGCCTTCTTTTTGTCACTTTTGTTACTTAAGTCAACTTCACTTGACCATACTGGCAAAGGGAGAAAACATTGGATATCTCCAACTGCAAATTCAACAGATGTTTATTAAGTGTTTTTAAGTGCC
>JAQQSZ010007762.1:0-13222 GCA_028646595.1 Phalanger gymnotis | reverse complement strand
TGAATATGAAGGGATGATATCTAAAAAATAAAATAAAATTAAGGGATGAGAGAGGAATACACACACACACACACACACACATATATATATATATAAAGAGGGAGAAAGGAAGAGATAGAAAGGGGTAAATTATCTCACATACAAGTGGCAAGAAAAAGCAGTTCATTGGAAGGGGAGAGGGGGCAGGTGAGGGGGAATGAATGAATCTTGCTCTCATCAGATTTGACTTGAGGAGGGAATGACATACACACTCAACTGGGTATCTTACCCCACATGAAAGTAGGGGGAAGGGGATAAAAAAGGGGGACAACAGAAGGGAGGGCAGATAGAGGGAAGAAGTAATCAAAAGCAAACACTTTTTAAAAGGGACAGGGTCAAGGGAGAAAACTGAATAAAGGGGGATAGGATGGGATGGAGGAAAATATAGTTGGTCTTTCACATCATGACTATATATGGGAGTGTTTTGCATAATGATACACATGTGGCCTATGTTGAATTGCTTGCCTTCTTAGGGAGAGTTGGTGGGGAGGGAAGAGGGGAAGGAATTTGGAACTCAAAGTTTTAAAAGCAGATGCTCAAAAAAAAAGAGTGGAGTGAATTCAGTGTTGTGAAAACAACAAAGGAAGAGACCTGGCTGACATCACCACCCCCTCCCAGCATTCAGTGATGGCAGATTCACTGCATTCAAGGCCTACTCTGATTCATCTAAAAGAAGAGTCCAGTGGCAGAGCAGAAACAGAGTTACAGAAAGCTCAGTGATAGACCTCGTGTGTTCCCCACGTCTGCTCCCTGAAAGCAGGGTTCATGAGCCCCTGGGGCTGTAGTTCAGATGGACACTGATGGGCACCACAATGGCACAAGATCCCCAGCTGAATCCCTGAGAAATGGGCTGGCCAGCCAATTGGCGGGCACAGCCTACTCCTACAGTCAGCGGCCAGCCTCAGAGGGCCCCAGAGCCTCCTCCCATATGCACCTGCAGGATCCTGCCTCTCACCAGCATCCCAGCCCGTTTCCCAGAGAATACAGACCCCCAAGCTGAAATTAAAAGAGAAGCAGCAGCTGGGAGTCTGCAGGCTATGGGGGTGTCTTTTGTCCATTTGGGCTCTGTGCTCTGGACTGAGTTATCTTTGACTTACTTCTGAGGTGGCAGCAACACCTTTGCTTGACTTTTCCCTTGGCTGGGACTGAGAGGAAACTAGTATTCAGTAAGAAGGGAAGAGTAAGGATGGAACACACCAGAGGGAGAATATCTTTAGAGCTGGAATGGACCACTGAGGTCATTTAGTCCAGGCCCCTCAATGGAGATGGACACAGAGACCTGGAGTGGCTACTGTCACAGGGGTGTGTGGGAGGCCAGGGATTCCGACCTGGGCCCTTGGACTTCCACTGAACCCAGAATCCTTCAGCTGCTTCCACAGCCACTCTAGGAGGCTTCTTCAAATCAGCACAGGTGTCTGATGTAGAAGAGGCCACAAGACAGCTGTGTGTTACAGGCCGAGAGAGAAGACCAGGTCAAGCCAGGTCTGGAAAAGCGTCAAGGAGTGGCCAGTGAGAAACGCTTAGAAGGACCAGTGTGAGATCATGCACTTTTCTACTTCCTTCTATTCCTGCCCTCTCCCTCATTTTGGAGCATCTGTATTTTCTTTCCCTATCCAAACAACTCCCAGGAAATACCCACCGAGCAGAGTAAGTGAGCAGTAGCCCTCGGGGCGCCTGATGCCTGGGCTCACTGACCATCAAGGTTTAGAAATTAAGAAAATTTTAAAAATGTTTAAAAGAAAGTAAGGAAAAGTTTCCCTGGACTTCTCAGGAGTCAAGAAACCTGTCAAACTGATAAAGACACATAAGGCCTCCTCCCACCGCCCCGCCCCGCATTGTTCCTGCCACTGCTATGGGAGTTAATTATAATCAGTGTCAGGAAAGCCAGGGGCCGCGGCTGTGTCAGATCTCAGCTTTCTCTTCTCCCCTCTAACAGAGGAGGGAACAAGAGCAGAGCAAGGTGGTCTTTTACACTCTGGCCTTTCTGGAGGGACATCCTTCCGACACCCACTCCACGCACCCCCGCCTCCTCAAACAGAGCACGCCAGCCTTGTCCTGGGCTGTGACACGGTGACCCCAAAGCGCCTCTGGAGACAGATGTGGGGAGGGGTAGCCCACAACCCGCTTCCAGACAGGCTGACAGCTTTCATTCCCCACTGCCCCCTCCCTAGGCTGCTTCTAAACACAGGATTACCACAGTATGGTAGGTAAGCAAAGGCGAAGAGATCCCCAGGAGGGCCTGAGGGCTCTCCTAGGAATAAAACATGGGTGCCCTTTGGCTCTTTCCTGGGTCCCCTCTGGGCTCTCACTAGGTGAGGTTGTCAGATGCCTGTGTTCTAGGCAGGTGGAGCTGCTGGAGCAGTCAGTGCATCTGGTGGGAGCCAACTGAAGAAAGCCACTGTAGGCTAGCTCTGGGATATTCCTTAGGAGCCAGGTGAAGAGGTGCTAAAGGGCCAGGCCCAGCCTGTCAGGTCCATGGGAACCAGGATTTGTGCAGACATGGGAGCCCAAGTGAAGAAGGAAGAATGAGCTTTTTCCTTGGTCTCAAGGCATTTGATGTGATCCGACCACCCCCCCCAGAACTCATTGGAACATAGATAGGACTTGTTCTGTTGGGCCCCAGAGGCAAACTCAGGAGCAAAGAGATATAGGCTTGATTTAGGTCAGGAAAAAGTTCTTGGCCATGAGAGCCATCCCAGGGTGGAGAAGGCTGCTTGGGGAGGCAATAGGCTCCCCTCCTTGGAAGGCTCCACACAGAAGCTAGCCACTCTTTGATGGGGGTGCTGATCAAAGCTTTATGGGGGGGACTGGGTTTGATAGAGGTGGGATTAATCATGCTGAGGGAGGACCCTTCTGGCTCCATGACAATGTGTGCGTGGAGGGGTGAGGGGGCCTGGACAAGGGGCCCACAAGTCTAGCCAGCCGCCTCTGTACATGTAGGCAGACCACTCCACTGCCCAGTCAGATCCCCTCTCTCCCCTCCAGACTGTCCCACGTGCCCTGCTCAAACTTCCCTAATGTCAGTCAGCCCTTCTTCCCATTTCCACCCTACATTCTCCCAAGTAGGGACTGTCCTTTCTACCCTGGGTCAAGCTCCTGAGCTTCACTTCTGGCAAAAGAAACAGGAGCCAAGGGCAAAGGAGTCTGGCGGTGGTCAAAGTAGACGCACATGTGCTGGTGGGCAGCTCTGGAGGCCCCCCAGGAAGTCTGGGCCAAAAGGCTCCAGCCAAGAGGCAGCCAGGAGAGGTCTGAATGAAGGACCGCCTGCACTCAGACCCTGTGATGCTGCAGAAAGCCCCTACCTCTCTGAAGGGAGCATCTGGGGCTTGAGCTGCCAGGGATGGGCCTTTGTCTGTCCTTCTGGCAGGGCTAGCATCAGGAGCAGCAGCTTGGGACAGATCCCAAAGGATGTCCAGTTACTAGGTAGGTGGGGTGAGGGGCCAGGGAATGCCATCATTGCAAAGAGGAGCTGAAGCACCACACGCAGCCAGCCTACAGGGAGAAGGAAGGAGGCACTGAGGCCATTCGGGGCATCACCAGCTATGCCTGCTTCTCTGTGGTTCTGACCAGCCAAAGTGAGCCGAGGCAAGGAAGGAACATGGATGGGTCTCAACACCAGGCCCAGCCTGAAAGGGGTGAGAATCCCAGAGAGGAGGAGGGGAAAGGAGCCTCCAAGTCACAGTCCTTCTGCCTCAAAGCAGACCCTGCCTACCTTCTCTTCACCTCAGATTCTTAGATCTAGAGGGTTGTGGGAATGAAGGGCACCCCCTAACTCCATCTTGTGACTCGGTTCTGGAGCCAGCGCAGTGCCCTTTCTGTTTGTTTTCACCTGTCCCAGCGTGGCTGGGAAGCTGGACGCTCTCTGCCTACTTCTTAGAGACCCTTAATCGAGGACGCACCAGAACTCGGTCAGATCCAAAGATAGGAGCAAGTTTTCTCACAATCATACATCTCAAGGAACCGAAGTGTCTCATCTAAAAACTGGCCCCTCCTGGTCCATCAGTCACTGTTTCCCTGCTCCTTTGCTTGTTTACAGACATTTGTGGGGAGGGAAAGGGGGACCTTTTTCTGGTTTCAGGGAATTGCACCAGCTCGCTCTCCCCTTTCCGACTCGCAAAGTCTCTAATTTTTCTTCCAATTAGAAATCAGATGACCTAATATTGTATCCTGGTTTATAATGTGCTAATTATTTCCTATTGAGGCATACAAATCCATCTGCCCCTGTATTCGGGGTCCAGCACCAAGCTAAGGAGGCCTGGTCCTGGTCTGCTGGGCAAATGGTATGCAGTGTTCAATAAATTGATACGCTGGGAAGTTCAAACTTTTGTTTTCTAAGTCTTTTCAGATTGCAGCCGTCACAATATGATGGCACCTCAGAGGGCATCCAGTCCAAACCCCTCCTTGTAGACTGAGGCCTGAGAGAGGATGAGGGGCCCTCTCAAGGGGACCAGGGTAGTGTGCGTCTGAGGCTCTTCCCACGGAACTGCTATGAAAGGAGATTCCAAACTACCCTCGGCCAGCTCACTTCAGCCTACATCTTCTTTCTGATGGCCAGCCCATCTCCCTCGAGCTAGAACTTAAGTCTGTGCCCTCCTGGAAGGCCCTCAGAACTAAGAGGTCCTAAGGCCCAGCTTTGGTCATACTCAGCCTGGCCCTGTGGCCCCATGCCAGCCTCAGAACAATATCACTCTAGCCCCAAGACACCAGAGGGGGTGAGCTGGGAGGTAGCTTGGGGAGCTGGAGATGGCAGTCAGGGGTGGGACTAGGAAAAGAAGGGATTCGAATGTGTGGGCACATGCCCTGTCCAAGAAGCTTCAGTTGGCACATTCAGGGAAGAACACCACAAGCAAAGACAAACAGGTGAAATCTGAACAAGTTGGGGCAGAGGGAATGGCACACTTCTGTTTAATCCACCCCATCCACCCGGAAAGGAGATCTGGAAGAAGCATCAGGCTAGAAGGCAGCTGAGGAGGCACTTGAGTGCTGTGGGTCCCTCAGCCCCAGTGTCTTCATCTACTGAACAGAACGACGCCATCAGCCTCCCTAGCCAAAGTCGCTACGGGGCTCAGAAGAAATAGCAGGTGTGAATCCCTCCTCTGTTCCAGCAGCCCAAACACAGTAGGAGTTTTATTTTTAACTGGCTGGTGGCTTTGGCCATTGAGAACAGGTGAGTTATAAGGAAAGAATGACTGAGAGGCTCAAGGCTCGGTCACACAGAAAAGGAAGCAGCATCCATAAGAGGAAGTGGGGCCTGGGTGGGGTGCCCATTGTTTGGGGCAGCCCCTCAATGACTCCCCCACCCCCTTCTCTTTAAACACTCTCCCTAATGTGGAGATGTGGATTAAGTGACGGGAAGGCCCAGGGCTCAAGGTTAAGGGCTGCCGTTAATTAAGGAATTTCTGTTCATCTTGTTTTTCAGCCTCAAACTCCCCTTTCTCTGCTCCAAGTCTGGCCTCTGAGTCTGGAGGACACACACTGGGGGATGCTCCAGACTGGGTCATCAATGGATCAATCGGCCAAGACACACCGGCAGAGGAAGGCTCCTCACACCAAGGAAATCCCTGGGGGAGCCAAAACTACATTTTTTTAAAACAGGAATGAGGAAAGCTGGGGCTGGAGAGGAAATACAGGGAAGATATAATTGGGATCCATTCACACACACGATCACACATTCAGAGGAGGAGGTGCAAGTGTCTTTCTCCTTGCCGCAGCCGCCCAGGATGCAGTCCAGCTGGGCCCCTCAGACCAGCCGGCCAGCCTGCCCACTTCCGCACAGCAGTGCTCACAAGGAGGCCTGCATGGCTGGAAGGGACCTCAGAGGCCGGCTGGCACCGCCCCTTCGCTCATTTCCAATAATCCTGCGTGGAATCTCCCAGAGTCAGAGCAGCTGGGCCTGAGCTGTGAGTGGACCACATACTCCCTGCATGGCCCTGTGCTGCTCACTCCCTTCAGAAAACCAGGACTCAGTTTCCTCACTGGTGAAATGAGAGGCTGGACTCTGTGGCCTCCAAGTCTGTGACCCAAGACCTGGAGGCGTCCGCTCTCGGCCCAGCCCCTCCCAGCTCTGGTCCATGTTCCTTCTCCTCATTTCTAACTGAGACAGGAGACAGGAAACCTGCACAAACACCACCTATAGACTGTGACCAGTCAATTCAGCCAACATCCAGAAACAATAAAGCGCGCAACAGTTGACCCCAGCGCGGGAAGCAGCACTTACAAAGCACCTACTGTGTGCCAGGCACTGCGCTGAGCACTTTACAGACCGCATTATCCCCAGTTCACCCATGAGGAAATGGAGGACAGCAGAGGTCACGTGACTTGCCCAGGGTCACAAGGCCAGTAAGCGTATGAGGCTGTATTTGAATTCAGGTCTTCCTGAGTCTGTTAAGGGACTACAGGATTCCAGAGCAGGAGAGACCTCAGGGATCATGTGTTAGCAGGCCCAAAGAGGAGCTGTCTGTCTAAGAGCCCCCGGGCATGCACCCAGGAATCCAAGGAGCCAGGACACTGAGCCCAGATGCCAAGCTCCAAAGACAAAGCCGGGGCCCCGACCCCTAGAGCCGAGTCTAAAGGGAAACAGGACGTGCCCAGAAAACTGTGACAAAACGATGCGGATGAAACGGCATCGATGAGAGAGAAGCAAAAAGTAAGGCCTGTGCCTGTTTCGGGGGGTCACGCCTCCCCGCCTCAGCCCCACCCCCACAGGCACACTCTCCATGAATCTGAAACAGCACCTGTGCTCAGAGGTCCATCCCTGGGGTCAAACTCACGAAGACACCAAGAGCATGCGATACTTACAGATCAGTAGATCTGGACAAGATGGCAGAGAGGGTCAGAAGGATGCATCCGGAGGGTCCGGCCTGAAACTGAACCAGAAACAAGAGTCACACAGAAGGAAGGGAAGGGAGGGGAATCAACGGTATATAACACAATCCATACCGGTTTTCACCTGGAAATTCTTCCTGGATCAAGTTTAAGGGTGCTCCCCAAAGAGAAACGGCCCCAGCCCCAAGTGCTCAGTGACAAACGTTTCAAGGGACTGCCATGTTGGCTCAGGATGTGGCACTTACCCAACTCTCCCATATTCAGAAAAATATGGGATGTTGGAAATGGAAGGGACCTTGGAGACGACGTCCTCTCATCCAAGCCACTCAGGCAAGAGTGGAGGAAGCCCAGGCCTCAGGGACTGAGGCCAAGAACTGGGCAGGAGCAGAGACATTAGACCTCTGGTCTCCCAACACCTGGCCAAGGGCTCTCTCCGTAACACGCTGCTGGTCTGGAGTATACATATGGGTTCTTGGAGAGGCCTACAGTCTGTGGGGCAGGAAAATCTCCCCATTCTGGGGATCTTACACTTTTGTCTAAAACAAACGAAATGTGCCCAAACTGCTATTCTTAAGGCTGTGTCAAAAATCATCCTATCCAACATCAAAGCTGCCAAGACACGCAGGATGCAGGGAGGGTCAGCGCTCCCAAACTCCTTCTGCCTGAAGGCTCGGGTGCTGCCGATAATCAACTCGGCTGGAAACTGCCGACTGTTCAGAACATGCCTGAGACTGTGCTGGAAGAAAGAGCCCTTCTTCCAGAGGAGTTCTAGGCCAGCCCTTGAGAGGCAGATCAAGAAGAGATCTGTTCCCCCAAAGTTCTGCAGGGTTGCCAGGCACTGCCCAGGCCGTGGGGGAGTGGGAAGGAAAACTCCACGCAGCAGCTGTTTATTTAGGCAAAGACCCCAGGCTCAGCATGGAGAATTCATCTGGGCTTGGAACTCTTGAAAATGAATTTTGTCAGGGCCCTGCTGAGACGGCTGAAATTCTTCCAATAAAAATACAGTTCGACTGAAGGAAAAAAATATATTATGATCTTGGGAGGAAGGCAAATGTTTCCTGGGCACCAGAAAAGGGGACAAAGCTTGGTCAGAAGGGCTGAGTCTGCCTGTCAGCCATCCCCTCCTATTCACAGACACACACTCTCCAGCACAGTCCATGAAACCCTCCCTAGGAAGCTGACATTGTTTATCTGGCAGATAAGTCCAGGGTTATCAAGGAGTCTTAAGCTCACACAGTCAGTCCAGAAGCCAGAACCAGAACCAGCATTTCTAGACTCTGAGTTCAGAGCTCCTTCCATGAGATCATGAGGACTCATGGATCTGGGTAATTCCATCCTATTGGACCCTTGGTCCTACTGCCCAATCCCTGGCCTCAAATGTTTCTTTTAGGCCTGAGGCCTAAATGATCTGACCACGTCCACGGGCCACACCGAGCTTCTCAAAGCCCCAGGAGAGAGCCGACCCAAGGCCTTGTGTCCCAAGATGATGAGTTCTTCCTGGAGCCGCTGTCTTGTGCAGGGGCCCAAGCCAGGCTTCCTTCCCCTCCTGGCTCAGTCCCTGACTCCAAAGCCACGCTGTCACCTCCTGGAACCGCCCTTGGAACGAGGGGCCTCCTTCCACCCCTGCAACGTCCCTGCCTTGGGTCTGCTTCTTCCTTCGACTGGTGGCTGAGCTCCTCCTGGGGCTTCCATCTTGTAGAGAGGTCCTTCTCCTCCAGGTCAGCCCCACCCCCTTTCCAGCTCCCTGGGCCGTGTCTTCCCCCAACAGAATGGAAGCTCTTTGAGGGAAGGGACCTTCTTTTTCCTTGCATTTGTATCCCCAGAACTTTGCAGAGGGCCTGGCAAAAAGTAAGTGTTTAATGAATGCTTGTTTTCTTCCTTTCACGTCAGGGGGAAGATGTGATCTGCATGGGGGCACTGAAGACATCCCAGATACTCAGGAGCTAAGGGTTGTGGGCAGTGTCTTCACCTCTAAAGGAGCAGCTAGCTTAGAAGACTGGTCTAGGGCCTCGCCAACCCCTACACCACCCTGCTCTCTGCTCCCATCCTCTGCCCCTTCTCAGCTGCCCACAAGAATTCCTGAATGATGGCACCCGGGGAAGGGCTGAGCCTCCTGTCCATCACCTGGCTCCAAGTAAGAAGCTCCTTCTCTGCCCCCTCAGCACCAGCTCACTCAGGGATCTCCTCTGTTCCCATGATTCCCTCAGATCTAAACAGCTGGTCCTGATCTCTCCCCTGGCCTCCACTCTGGGGCATCCCTGATCCAACAAGTAAAAAAATCCAACTTCTCTTGTCCCCTGAAGAAACCTCAATTCCTTCCAGTCACCTGAGGTCCACAACCTTGACATTCTCCTCCACTCCAAACTTCCATGGCCACTCAGCAGCCAGGCCTTTCCCCTGCTCTGCTCACAGCCTCTTCAATGGGCCTCTATCCTTGGCCTGGCTGCCAGACTGACAGGACTTAAAAACACAAAGCCCCACCCCAGCCACCCTCCATCCCCGCAGGAAGCTGGACCCACTATCGCCTCTGGGGTAAACCAAGTGTCCTTGGCTTACTGTTTATAAAGCTCTGTACACACATGTGGCTGTAGCTACTGGGCCTTTCCAGGCCTGCTCTCATCACTGCCCATCCTGCCCTCCACATTCCAGACCAAATGGCCAACTTGCTGCTTTGAACTCAGAATTCCATCTCCCACCTCCATGCTTTCGCACAGGCTGTCTCCACTCCCCGGAACGCACACCCTCCTCTCTTTTTGTTCTTCGGCACTCCACCTCACAAGAGGCCTCTGACCCCCCAGTTACTGTCTTCCTCTTCCTCATCTTACCTTATGCCAATAAATCGATGAGCACGGCCAACCCTGGGGGGACAGAGACCAAATACAAGTGTTCCCACCTCACATTCAATGAGGGGTGAGGGGGAGACAGCACGTACCTGGTGCAGGAATGCACAGCCCAGAGGAAGCATTTAATAGAGGCTCTTTAATTCATTCACATAAGGAAATAAATATTAAATCCAAGGTGATTTTTGAGGGAAGCTAGGGGCAAGGCCTCATGGAAGAGGTGGTGGCTTGGCTGAGTTTCGAAGGAACGGTGAGATTCAAAAGGCAGAGGGGAAAAGAAGAGGCATGAAAATGGGTAAAGGCCAGTACGGCTGGGGCCAGGTCAGGGAAAGCCTTGAGTGCCAAACCAGTTTGTATTTGAAGCTTGAGGTGATTCCAAAGCATTGGTGTCAGAGTCAAATGGAAAGGGTGGCCAGGATCTGTGCAGGCACATGCAGACTGAGAAGACCACAGATCGACATTCTCTATGCCCTACTGCATTTTTATTTATTTCATTAAATAGCTCCCAACTGCATTTGAAACCTGGCTCTGCCATGTGCCTGGGAGTGCTGCTGGTGCTGAGTCGGTCACAGCCTGGCACCTGGAGGTGTCGCCTGCCTCCCTCTAATTTCCAAGTGTTGAAGATCCTGGGGGAAAAAGCCAAGCCCTCTTCCCCACTGGTCTCTCAACTTCTGAAGAGAGTGACTGTGTCTTTCTCTGAAAGACCCCAAGTCTTCCTCCAGCCACACCCCACGGGGATGTGGCCCCTTGATGCAAACTGCCCATGGTGGGGCCTCTCCGCTTCAGGCTCGATGCTGACCCTCTGATACAAGGGCCCCTACCACATCGTGCTCCCAGGCCTGAAGCCCCCACCAGTCGACCTTTCCTGTCAAGACCCAAGGAAGCCTCCAGCCAGGATGAGCAGCAGAGAAAGGATCGCAGAGTCTCTCGGAAATGATTTTTAGGTCAAAGTCTTAATTACAAACAAAATGGTACTAAAATAAAACACTGTCATACCTGGTGAATGTTTTGATGAAGAAAAATGACCAAATCTTCATACTTGGTCACCTTGTGCAGTATGAGCTGAAAAAGAAGAGTTGGGTTTTTTTTTATTGTCCACGTCCCCAAATATAGTAAAATGCCACTATTCGAATTTTACAGAAGACCGTACCATCTCTAAGATTCCATCCGCTTTGTATTTTCCTGCTGGACTGAACTGCCGCATTCCTGAGGGCCTAAAAAGGACAAGCAGACACAGGATCTTGTGCTTCAGCCAAGGCTAACCCACATGTGTAATAAAATGAAGACAAAATAACTTGGTTACAGAGAAAAGAATGTAGCAGAGCAGGTTTTTTGTTGTTTTTCCCCCACTTTTAGGACCCACCCATCAGGCTGACCGAGAAAAACTTCATTAAAAAAGACAACTGGAAAACATCAAAGAGGGACAATATTTCCATTTGCTAACGGAATCAATCAATCAATCACCTAACATTTATTAAGCATCTCCCAGTGCCGGCGCGGGCTAAGCAGAAGGCGGTCCCTGCCCTCGACAATGAGCTGACAGTCTCACAGGAGACACAAGATGCAGACAAATCCATACAAAGCAGCTCTATCTAGGATAAAGAAGAGAGAGGGCCCTGGCATTCAGAGGGATGAGGAAGGTTTCTTGTACGAGAAGGGTCTGAGCTGAGACTTGAAGAAAGCCCGGGAGGTCATTAAGATATTACGAGTAATTTTGGAGACAGGAGTTTTGGTCAAATGATGAAGGCAGACATCAGATTGCAAAGTGGGAGGAAAGCAGGCAGAAGGAGCCACTGTAGGTGCCCTCTTAAGGACTTTAGCCCCAAAAGGCAGCTGAGATATGGGGCCATAGCTGGAGGGCACAGATGGATCAAGTGAGGACTTTCTGAGGATGGATGAAACCTGGGCATGTGTGTGGGCAGTAGAGAAGCACCCAGGGGACAGGGAGAGATGACGAGAAGTTAGAGAAGGTGGGATGGAATGGGAGAAGTGTTTGCCTTGGTCAGGAAAAAGGCCACCTCTTCACAGGAGTCAGGGTGAAAGTGGACAAGGTGGCAGGGGTCCCTGAGGATAGGGGAGGAGCTTTGGAAGCTCCACTGCGGCCTGTGGGAGAGTGGGTTAATTAAGGAGATGTGAAAGAATGGCTGAGGTTGTGTAACAGACATTTGTGCTGGATTCAATCCGTGGCTTCACGACTGTCTTCACCTTTGCCCAGCAGCACCTAAGAAAGACTTGTCAGCACAGGACGGGATGAGCCAAGGCTGAGATAGGGGCTAAGGATTCTGGAGAGGACAGCAGGGCAGGGCTGGAATGACTCTCCAAGGGGTCAAGACGGAGAAGGGAGGGCATGCACCGATGGCCTAAGAAAGAACTGGGGAGTCAAGAGACTGGTCACAGCAAGGCCAGAAAATGGGTTGGGGCTGCAAGGCAAAGGAGGGGGTGCAGTGTCCACGGGTATAGTTCAATAGGGGAGCTCAGGAACATGAGCTGTGCATCAGCGGGTGGTGACCACCTGAAGCAGGATGGCGGAGTATGTCTTGATTACAGAAATGGCAAATGGATGGGCTCTCAGGAAAAGAGATGCCTAGGACACGGAGGTGCACGAGCCTTTCAAATGTTCTCAACTGATGAAGACAGCAGGAGCCTATGCTTCTTCCCAAGGCCAATATTCTCTCTACAATCTAAAGAGGAAGAGAGAGGCCATAAGGCTTCATTTTGGAAATCAGGCAATGCCCCTGAGCTTGGCCCTAAATCACACAGTGCCTCCGTCTCCGGGGAATCCCCCACAGGGGACAGAGACACACAGGGTGGGCCTGACAAAGCTCCCCATATGATGATTCACCACTAAGACATCACCCAGGAGAGGATGACCTGAAACAGGAGGGCGAGTCTCTAACTTGGCTCAGAGGCCCCACCAACCTCCTCATTTAGTAGAGGCCATCCCTACTGCGAGCCTCTCAGAGGCCACGGGCCTCAGAGAGCAGGGGGAAGACCTTGAGAAGGTTCATTCTGGGGCAGGGAGAAGGAACTTGGGAACGTGGGGGTAAGCATTCCTATAGTGTCTGCTGCGTCCCAGGCCCTGTGCTTAGCACCTCAACAAAGATGACTTCCTAGGAGCTTCACAGTGATCCTGTGAGGGAAGCGCTATTATCATCCCCATTTCACAGCTGAGGAAACTGAGGCATGCAGCAGTAAAGTGACTTGGCCAGGGTCCCACAGCCAGTGAGTGTCCGAGGCTGTGTCATAGAGCTCTGTTCACTGTGGCACCACTGTGTTGTTAAGCAAAATTATCTCATTAGCATGGCTTTTGTTTCTTTTGAGTGGAAGTGCTTTCAGCTGTTAAGTGCTAAGCCCCAGGCCCATGGCCCTGTCAGGTGTGAAACCTGTGTGGGTGTGGATTGGTGACTTAGGAGGGGCCAGCTCGGGAACCAATGGTCTCTGGTCATTGAGGCGGGGCTTGAGAACGCCGGAAGCTCGGCTGCGAGGAGGGGTGAGCCGGAAGACAACTTCAGCGGCGG
>JAQQSZ010007761.1:0-13223 GCA_028646595.1 Phalanger gymnotis | reverse complement strand
TTTTTTTTAATCTGTGTTTTCTTACCAAACGACTAATATGGAAACGTTTTGCATGAATACGTATGTATAACCATTGAATTCTCAAGGGGGGGGGGTGTGGGTGGGGAGTTAGAAAGGGAGAAAATTTGGAACTCAAAAGTTTTTAAAACAAATGTTAAAAATTGTTTTTACAATTGTAATTGGGGGAAAATAAAAATAAAATACTAAATAAATTTTAAAACAAATCAAAGCAAAGAGAAAGAAAGAAAGAAAGAAAGAAAGAAAGAAAGAAAGAAAGAAAGAAAGAAAGAAAGAAAGAAAGAAAGAAAGAAAGAAAGAAAGGAAGGAAGGAAGGAAGGAAGGAAGGAAGGAAGGAAGGAAGGAAGGAAGGAAGGAGGAAGGAAGGGAAGAAGGAAGGAAGGAAGGAAGGAAGAAATGATATTTCTATCAGCAAATGATATTACCAAACTAACCAAAAATAGTAGTGCTTCTGTAGGGAAAAAAAATAGCAGCTTTAGAGGCTAAATGTTCTATGATGAAGCCCTGTGAACGTGATTTCTCCAGTTTATGGGTGTTATTTCTCTTGTTAGGGGTGAGGGAATGGCTATGAAAGTGAATTCTTATGTCTAGAGATTTTCCTAGTTATTTTTCCTGCTAATCTATTTTAATTAAAAGTCATTTAAATTAACATAAAAAGGAAGATCTGCAATGGTCCCACGCCTTTATGAAATTAGGACAATATCATTCCTAAACACGAATTTCTGGAGAACTTTACTGTCCATAAACAATCTCTCCTTAACTTGGATTTGTCACTAGATCTTTTCCCATGAAATCACATAGACATTTGCAGAAGACATATCTCTTCATCTGATGTAGTATCCGGAAAAAAAGGATCAAATAGAGAGGGTCCACATTAAAAAGGATGAAATTACATTATGTGGGGGTTTTATGTGTAGGGATAAGAAGGGTGTCCCTCATTGGATTATGCATGACTGCTGTTGTTTTGCTGATAGCACAAATGGAATCTCTGATGGTTGGCAAAGAATACTCTTATTGAAGGAACTGCCTTCTTTGTAGGATACAAGTTTGAGCTAAGAGGCCAGCTTTGTTTCTCAATCTTCAAAACTCATTTTCTTTAGCTTTATGGATTCTTATTCCCTCCTCATTCTCCCAAGGACAAATGAATATCCACTGGCAGTAGAAGTGTATGACAGGCCACATGTCCTTGCCCATGCGACCTGACAAAGAAGTTTGGACTCATCTTTGGACTTTCAGTTTTATTTTCTGATGCATATCACAGACCAGACTTATGAATGGACTTCTTCAACCTTGCAGTAGCCGAATCATGGCTATATTTCCTCCAGAAATTCCCGGCAAAAGCAGATACATGTGCCTGCCCATTCCAAGAGTATGTATCATAATGTTCATGAGCCCCAATTCCTGTGTGGAAGAAGGAAAAAAAAAATTGAATCCCATAGGTTCCCAGACCTTTTCTGGCTTACAGACTTTAAAGTCTTCCTCCTTGACCCTTACCTTTATTCATATCCCTCTCCCCTGCTTTTCTAGCTTTGTTTTCTGTCTTGTCTCCCCCATTAGAATATATGCCTCTTAAGGGCAGGAACTACCTTTCTTTTTGCTTCTATTCATATCCTCAGTACTTAACACAGTGTCTGGCACATATTAAAGTATTTAATAATTGCTAGTTCCTTCATTCCTTATGCATTGAATAACATTATTCTGAGAAGAGATCCATAGGTTTTACCAGACTGCCAAAGGAGTTCATAACAGAGATTAAGAATCCCTGATCAAGAGAAAGAAGTCTGTTTCGTGATAAGCCTTGGAAAAAGAAGGGTATAGTTCACATAGGTCCGATGCAATGTTCTGTTTGGAGAGCAAAGCCAGTGAGAGAAGGTCCAGTAAAAAGGAGATTGCTTCTTCATCAGAGCCCTTCAAATTCTGATTACCTTCCAACAACTGTAAAACCTATAGAATAATTTTCACATGTCCTGTGGAGATTGTGTAAGGTACAATGAGGAAGGGGGAATCACTGATGTGTCAAAGACTTGCCGCAGTAGCAGCCCCATTTCGGCTCCCTTCTAATGGGAGGCTAATGGGCTACTTATGTGCCTTATGTATTTTCTGTATTTGTTCATAAGGTCCTACGTATCTTAGGCAATTTCTGTCAGATGAAATAAAGATCATTCTGTACTCCATTACTATTTGATATCTTGAATATTTGTACATGAAATAAGGATCCTATTGTTTTGACTGTGCTAGAAGATTTCCCTGGAGTAAGCAATATGGAAGTAATGAGCCAAAGACAGAGAATAACCCTCTGGTCATCAAATCACCAAAATCAGACATGGATGGGGACATGAACCAAGAATCTGTCAGGGACCCTGGGACAAAGTTTCCAACTCCCTTGACATTAACCTTCATTGGGCCATTGAATGAGATTATCTTGGTTGTTATGTCTCACAAAGAATCTTAAATAATTTAGCAATTATGAGAGACTCCTTGTTGAATTACAGCCTCTAAGGTGACATTTTGCTCTATGAATGAATGAATGAATCAGAGACAACATAAACACAATGAAAAAAGGTTTTGTATTCTCCGTATCCTTGAGTCAATAGCTTAATAGTAAAGATATGATCACGGCAAGATGGCATAGTGGATAGAGGCCTCTCCTCAAAGCCAGGGAGTCTTGGGTTTGAGTCTCACCTATGAAACACACTGGTTGTGTGATAATGAGCAAATCGTTCCATCTCTCAGTACTCTAGGAAACTCTAAGAATATAAGTTGTAAATAAGGTACCAACCAGCATTGGTTGAGGGAATTTCTTCATCAGGTAGGTCCCTCCACCAATGATTTTACTGACGTGGTGCCTGCTCCTATTCCTAACAAAGTAGTCTATTGTGGAAGCCTGCCTTCTCACATACTTATCAAGGATGTTCTCAATGTGTATTTAGTTTATTCTCATAAATATTTAACAAGAATTTCTAGCATCCACATAACATTTCAAGTTTTGCACAGCACTTCATAAATATGATCTAATTTGATCCTCACAATATCCCTGGGAGATATGTGTCATTATTATCATCCCTATTTGTAGCTGAGGAAACAAACAGAAATTTGGTCACAGTCACGCAGCTAGTAAGACAGTTAGACAACTACTAAGTGCATGAGTTCAGATTTGAACTCAGGTCTCCTCAACTCGAGTCCAATGCTCTATTCTCTGGGCCAACTAGCTGACTCACAAAATTAAATGCAAATCAGAAAGTATATGAATGATTCAGCATTTGTTGGTATTCCCTGAGTAATTTTTTTAGGGTGGGGTGTTAAATAAGTTCTGATGTCTTTCCATTATTTGATATCTTCCCCTCCTTCAAATGCTTTGAGGATCAATCTCTCAAAATTATGTCATTTCCAGCAGAGGCATCCTATTCATATAATTGGTCTGGTTCAGCTATCTTTGTCAGATTCATTCTTTTCAATATTACTTTCACTTCATCAGTTATTATGCCTGGATCTGTGAAATTAGATCTGCCCAAAAGTGATGTCCGTCCATATTGTCTTTGATGTTGAAACTTTCTTACAAAGTATGTTTGTTATAAAATGCTATAGAAAATAAACTCCTTAACTGTTTTTGTCTTTTTCTGAATCCTCTGCAATTAGCACAGTGTCTAATACATCATTAGCACTTCATAAATTGTTAGTGTTTGATTGATTGGAAGATTTTTTTTACATCATTGACCAATTTGTTCTTCCTTTCTCTAATTTACTTTCTCCTTCTCCTTTTTCTGTTTTCTGAAATAATATTGTTCAAAATCTCCCACCATCTTCTTTCATAATACTTTGCAAATTTGTTTACATTTTAAACTTATGTTTAGAATACAAAGGCAGCTCTTGTCTGCCATGCCTTTCACCTTAGGAAGTAACTTAACTATTTGTCTACTAAACTGTTCTTTTTTGGAAGTCTATTTCCTCATTATGACAATTGATCTACATTGAATCAACTTCTGTATGAAATTTCCATTATCACTGTCAATGTCCTTTCCTCCATCCACATCCCATATTTTTTATATTCATAACTGCTTTAAATCATTGCGATTGTAGTTGCTTTCATTCTATGCAATATATTGTTCTGAGTTTTTATGTTTTTGATTAATTTTTATCTTTGTACAAATCAGCGGTCTGCCTGTAGATAAATAACTAATTTGGAAGTAATTTTCATATCAGTAATGAGTTATTTCCTGCCCATTAAAATATAATCAATTTCATTTTTGTGATGTTATTCAGTACTTGCCAAGTGCCTCTTGAGTCTATTACAGAAGAAAATATTCATGATACAGAAGTATGAGGCATCTGAATAGTCTACAAGTCTTCAATCTCTCATTCATTATTCCTGAAACATATCTCAACAAATATTTTGCTGTCCTCTCCTGTGCTAACCTTTGCATTAATGTCTCTAAGTTTCAAAGTATATGTTGATTCAATTCAAATGGTTTTATCAAGTTCTTTATTGTACTTCATACTCTTCAGTGGGTGATTGTGCATAAGAGTTGCCTAAGAGAAAGAGGTCAAGTAATTTGTCCAAGGTCACAGAGAAGAGAAGAGGAGCTTGAACCAGGATTTGAAATACCTAGGTCAACTCTATCTATTCTGACTGTCTCCCCATCTCCTGTCTTTTTTGTTAATTAATAAATAGTATGAAAGATGGTCCCTGCTCATATAATAGGCTTAGTTAGTAGCAATGTGGCTAACCATTGGTCTGAAAGGACCACTCAGTCTACCTGTGAAACATAATGATGTATCTGTGCCAACTTCCCTGAGCTGGTCTCGTACTCTAAACCTTTAGTACGGATTCCTAACATTTACCAGAGTTCTAAGGATCTATAGAGCTATTCTTAGACACTGCTTAGATAATTATAAATCACTTATCCTTGAAAGATGGAAAGATAACTGAGCGAGGACCCAGGTAAATCAAGTTAGACACTAACAATTCTTCACCACTACTATTCTCAATTCAATTCTATTACCCTGATTCATAGGAAACTGGTATGGGGCTGTCTGTTAGAAGGGATGCTACTGAACACCAAAGGAAGCAAAGTTCAACCTAATTCTCAAATAATATGAGATCCGACTCTGCAGCTGATCTTTCTACAAAGCAGGCTTGCTTTGGAGTTTCCATCTGATTCAGGTTTTGGTTCACAGAAGTCACTGATCAGGACAGATGTCCCTCTGCATAGCTTAACTAGGCATTTTCCCACAAGGACTTTGCAATTATTACTGCTAGTCCCCTGTTTTGGTGGCCCAGTCAAGTGGGGTTTTCCCAAATAGTATTTTATGGAAGCACCGCCCTCTCTCCGCTCACATGACTACATTCCATCAACTCCCTTTTCATTTTCCAAAGTCTTGAGGCAATGAGTTCTTTCACATTACAGACTTTCAGCACCCCTGGGCATTCCCCTATTTCTTTCCCTCCTTCCACTCAGTGCTTCTTGACCCTAAGGTTATGGATAATTGAGGTCTCTGAGGAGTTTTTAGATAGAGTCCTACAGTATAGTGGAGTATACCAAGCACAATGTCAAAATCTATTGAGATTAACTTTGCCCTTGACTCTAAACACATTTAAAGGTTGATTATGCATGTCTTTCTTGTCCTTAATTTCCTTGCCTGAAAAAATGGGTATAATAAATCTAGGCCAAGACCTCTTATGTGTGCTACTCAGCACATGGCTTTATTTTTTTAATTGCTTAATGTAGATGCCTATTTGGAATGAATGCATTAATAAATGAGTGAACGAAAAAGCATTTATTAAGCCCCTTGTATCTGCTAAGAACCGTACTGAATGCTAGGGATACAGATACCAAAAACAAAATCACACTTTCCCTCAAGGAAGTCATATTCTAATAGAGGGAGAAAACACAGGACAGTCATAGTCAGGGAAGGGTGGTTTCATCTGGGAATCCAAAAGGATGATCAACGTTGGAGCATAAAATCTCTGGTCTCTACATATACATGTGAGCCATTTCCCAACACTGGATTATACTCCTTTCTCAAACCTACCTCTCAGAATGTTCAATTTATTTTAAGCTGACACCACACTCTCTCCCGACCCACACAATTTCCTGAATTGTTAAGGCTCTTTCCCTCTTTAAACCACCTTGCATTGACTTATCTGTAATAAACTGTGTGCTCCCAAGGAATTACAAGTTCCTAGAAGGAAGAGCCTTTTCCCCCTCCATTTTTCTTGGTATCCCCAGTACCTAGCCCTGTGCCTTACAGAAAGGAACTGCTTAATTAATGCTTATTGAGCTGTTATTCTTCCTCCTTCATTCTTTTTTTCACAGTTTATTTCTTTTTAGTTTTCAACATTCACTTCCATAAGTTTTAAATTTTCTCTGTCTCCCTCCCCTCCTGCCTCCCCAAGATAGCATGCAATCCTATATAGACTCTATATATACATTCTTTTTTTTTCACTTGACAAAAGTTATTTATTTCTAACACATTTTTAGAAATTTTATTTTTGACTGAACTCAGATTTTGAGGTGGAGGCCCTCAGGGAAGACAGAGGATGTCTCTTAGCGATCTGTTCTTGTTTATCTTTAGCCTCCTTCATTCTTTTGGCCAAAAGCTTAGCATATTCTGCTGCTTGTTCCTTCCTTGTTCTTCTGGGTACTTTGCTTCTTCAAAGCAACTCATCTACATTTGTGCTGCAGACAAAACACAGGGAGTCACCAGACATTGAATTTGAGGAGCCTCGGTCCTGGGTTTCTTACCTTCCTTGTTGAGGGGCTTTCTCACAACATACTGCCCGACATCATCTTCTTTGGTCAAGTTGAAAACTTTGCGGATTCTGCTAGCTCTTTTGTGCCCCAGGCAATGAGGCACGGTCTTATGTGTCAGTCCTGGTATATCTTTCTCAACTTTCTTCATGATAACCAGGTTGAGGACACTCAGGTTGGCATCCACAATACAGACCCTAACAGATTTATGTTTTCTTTCTCGAGTTCCTCTAGGGCAATAGCGAGAACTGCCCTCACTGAGCAGCAGGCTCACATCTGTGAGCCAAAACACCCTGCTACATGAGTAAGCCTTGTTTGTCATTCCCAGCAGTAATTTGGAACACATAATCCTTCCATTCATCACCCAGAGCATCAGTAGAAACTTCAGTGGCCATTCATTTCTCCTAAAAGGTCTGTAGCTTTCTCTCATCATCGACTTCAGTGAATTTCTGATAGCCAGTGACTGGGAAAGAGATGTTGAGGTTCATCTTTGCACAACCACCCACTTCAAACCTGCCATGGGAAAGAGCCAAATACATTCTTATTAAACATATTTTCACATTAGTCATGTTGTATAGCAGAATTAGAACATACAGGGTTCCTCCTTCATTCTTGAAGAGGACCAATGACATTAGAAGGAGGATGTCTTGACTTGCAAATAAATTGGATTTAAGTGAGGCAGAGCTGTGCACCAGCCTCACTGTCTCCACCAGAGTTATCAGACTCCTGTAGCAAGACATAGGTCAAAATGACTGGCAATGGCCTGGCTTGTTGAGCTAAATTAAGTTGAGGGAGAGGATTCTGGGAAGGTGGTGGAGTAGGTCAGAAAATTCCAAGCTCTCAAGAATTTCCCCCATGGAAGAGATAAAAAAAGCACCTTAAGGCAAACAAAATTTGGGTAAAAATAAATAAGAATAGGGGTACAACTGGGGTCTTCCTGGCACAATTTGAGAAGATAAGAAGAAAAATCCCAGGTTTGGTCCCTGTAAAGAGTAAACGCCTCCCCTTTAGCAACGAGCAGCAAGCCCTGGAGTTAGTTGGTTTGAGACACTGCCTCTTCCCCAGTCACAAGAACTTTTGCCCCTGGGATAGTGGGAGGAGTTGGGCTTCTGAGCCCAGGAAAGATCGAGGGAATCTCTATTGACAAGGAACACCAAACCCAACTGTGCTGCAAAGACCTACGGGGGCAAGAAGGAAAGAGCACATACCCAGTGAGTGAGGAAGCCCGTGGTAGTGGGCACTTACAGGAGGCTGGAGGTTTGGCTTTGGTTCCAGGCTAGCAGGGAGAACTGAGATCTGAGGCAAGAGGCACCATCCCACATACCCCAGGGCTAGAAGTGATTGCAAAAATTAACCTATTAGCATGAAAAATGCACAGGCAAAAGAGAAAGAACCCAACCGTTGAAAGCTATTATGGGAATAGAGAAGACCAGGTTCATTTTCAGAGGAGGATATTGAAATAAAGAAACCTCCAAATAGTAACATCAAATGGTCACCTACCCAAAAAGAATTCACAGAAGATCTTTAAAAGCACTTTAAAAATCAAATTACAGAGATGCGGGAAAACTTTAAAAAATAAGAATAATCCAAGAAAAAAACAGAAGATTATGAAAGAAAAGTCAACCAATTAGAAAGGAGATCCAGAATCTTAAGGGATAAAATGACACCTTGAAAATTAGAATTGGGCAAGATGAAGCCAGCGAAATTATAAGAGATCAAGAAATAATTAAACAAAATATGAATATTGAAAAAATAGAAGAGAAAGGGAAGCATAAGATAAACAACAGACTTGGAGAATAGATCAAGAAGAGAAAACATAAAAAATAATTGGAGTAACTGAAAGTTATAATCAAAAAAAAATCTTGATACAATAATACAAGAAATAATTAAAGAAAATTGTTCTGAAGCCTTAGAACAAGGGGGGAAAGTAGAAATAGAAAAAATCCATCAATCACCATTTAAAAGAGATCCTATGAGGCAAACCCATAGGGATATCATAGCCAGATTCCAAAACCTCCAGCTCAAGGATAAAATATTAAAAGCATCAAGATTGAAACAATTTGAATATGATGGTTCCACAATGAGAATCACACAAGACCAAGTAGCGGAGACATTAAAGGACTACAGGTCTTGGAACCCTATATGTCAAAAAGCAAGAAAACTGGGGCTCTGGCTGAAAATCATACCCAGCAAAGTTAAGCATAATTCTGAATTTTTAAAAAAAATAGACATTTGGTCAGCTATCAGATTTTCAAGACTTTGTTAAAAAAAAAGAACTTGAAATTAATAGATTTGACATACTAGAGCCAAGAGAAATACAAGGTACATACCAAAGACTGATTGTAAGGGATTCACAAGAACAGACTGTTTACTTTTTATATATGCAAAATGCATGTCTAGGATTCTTGTTAATAATTGGATAGCTCATAAGAAAGATTGGGGTAAATTTGAATATGATGAATTTAAAAAGTTAAACCACTTAGGAATGGCTAAAAAGAATAATTATTTTATACAAACCAGGTGCAAGAGGAAGAATTGATGCAAAAGAATTAGGTGGGGGAGGAGGGCTGGTAGTTCTCTTAACCTACTTTCATCAGGAATGGGTTGAAGAGTATAAAAGTCTTCTGAATTCAGAAGAAATAAAACAGTAGGGGCATAGGGAGGGAGGAGAGGACAAAGGAGGAATCTTTAGAGGGGAGGATGAGAGAATATGTAAAAGGGGGGTATAGAAGGTTATTTCAATTCATGGGAATGGGAGGATAGGGGAGGGATCTTTGGAGGGGTGGTAGGCAATTAATAGGAGGGCAAGGTAGCAGGTAGAAGTAAAGTAGAGGAGGCAGGAGGGATAGGAAACAAGATAAGCAAAAACATAAAAACAAAAATCAGGAGTAGAATTTGTACGGGAAAGTATATGTCTATATATGTGTGTATATATGTATATGTATATATCTGTAGTTACAGAGAAATATACCCAAACTTAATTGAAGCCTTGGGGGGGGGGAGGGGAGAACAAAGTAAAAAAGTACATGGTAGAGAACAAAAGAAAATTTACAAGGAAGCAAAGATGGACAATTCTCAACACACCGTCTAGTATTTATCATAAGGCTTTCTTTAAATGAAAATTATTATATATTTTGACTCCTCTCTTATGTTCTGCTATGTACATAACATGCTTTTTTCTTTCTTATATTGTATTTGAGTTCAAATATTTAAGTTTATGATATTTTTTTTTGCTTCTTTTCTCTATTTTGTATTCATGTTCTGGTGCTTGAGTCTAAAATATTTTTTAAATGTTTTAAAAAAAAATTAAATTGAATATGAGAGTTGCAAACAAGAGACATATGAGGACCATAAGTCTCATGTAGATAAATCAAAGACATAAGTAAGCACTGGATGTTTCTCTTTCAGGCCTTTATACAGAACCAAGGTCATTTTTACTATTTGGGTAACTGATTTATTTAAAATCAAGAGACCGTGTATGAGGTAGAATGGAAAGAGAACTGGCTTCGGAGTAAGACCTCTGTTCAAGTTTCACCTACTTCTTAGTGACCCCATCTTTTCCTTAAGACTGTAAGCCTCGGAGTAGATCCCAATGATCTGATAGAGGAAATTTACTCAATGAGAGTTCCCTATAGCAATGAAATCGTAGGTTTCCAGTAATAAATCAAATTACACAATAGTGAGTTTAAATCATTTTTCTTCAATTTAAAATATGATTTTTAACCATTTTTCTTTTTTAATGACTGTTTATTAGATCAATAACAGTGCATTTCAAACCCTGAATCATATTTTCTCTGCCCTGAGGTAATTACAAAGTAGAAAGGACACTAAGGATTCTGAGTCTAGTACAAGCTAGTCCCACTAACTAGTTGCATAACCTAGACCTGCCTGTGCCTCACTTTCCGCATCTGCAAACATCAATAGCTAACTTTGATTTAGCCATTTAAGGTTAACAAAGCTCTTTCTACACAGTCTCATTTGATGATAGCATTTGGATTAGTCGCTCTCTAAGAGTTCTGCCAAGTTTAATTCACCTCAGTTCTTCAGCATGCATATGATCTCATTAGGGTTATAAGATGATGTCTTATAATGGAAAGAGTACCAACTATTGAATTAGACAACCTGGTTTTGAAGTTGACAGTGCTGTTTGACTGACCTTAATGACCAAGTCATTAATCCTCACTGGGTCCAAGTTTCCTCATGTATAAAATTGGGGGGGGGGATGTTGGACTATATGACCTCTAAGGTGCCCTACACCTGGAAATTTATGATCCTAATACTTTGATATAAAGTAATATCACAGAAACAATACAAAAGAAGAGGAGCTTTAAAAATGAGTTAAATTCTGGCTGATGTACAACACTAAAACACCCAAATAAAATGTGAAAAAAATGCCTCCAGTCATCTGGAGATTTGGGGTAGATGATGCTTGATGACCAAATGTTTGCATGCTGTCCTGGGCATCTTACAGAGATTACACTCACGTGATTTATCTTTCTTTCATTTTTGTTTTTACCCTGGGATATTTTAGCATAGATCCAGCCACATGAGTCAAGCATAATGCATGACCATGAATTGCTGTGCTGTTAGTGAAAATCCAATTCAGTTTACCTACTATGTGCTAGACACTGTGCTAGGTACTGGGGAAAAAAGACAAGAATAAAACTGTCTTTTCCCCCAAGGAACTTGTTCTATCGGAGGAAATAGCATGCATGCAGCAAATATATGATAAATAATTCCAAAATATTATTCGGAGCAAGGGATGTAGTAGAGGAATCAGGAAAACACCTCATGTAAGGAATAGCACATTAGGTAAGCCTTGAAGGGAGCTTTGGTTCCAAGAGATGGAGGCAAAGAGAAAGGGCATTCTAGGCATGGGAAACTATGCAAAAGTACAGCGATGGGAAATAGTGTTACAGATAATGAAGAGCAGCATTGAGCACAAGATTGACTAGAATGTATAATATCTCAGAGGGAGGAGTAATGTGTAATCAGCCTGAGAAGATGAGCACAGCACCTAGCACACAATATGTGCTTAATAGGCAGTTGTTGAGTCTTGGCCAACTTTTTGTGACCTATTTGGGGTTTTCTTGGCAAAGATACTGGAGTGGTTTGACATTTCCTTCTTCAGCTCTTTTTACAAATTAGGAAACTGAAGCAAATAGGGTTAAATGACTTGTTTAGGGTTACACAACTAGTGTCTGATGTCAGATGAAGTCAGGTCTTCCTGACTCCAGACCTGGTGTTCTAATGCACTGCACCATCTAGCTGCTAGGCAGTTAGCCAACTTTTTTTTTTTCTGGAATTGGAACTTCATGTATTTTTAATTTTTTTCCAATTTTTTTTAACATTTGGCCACTTACTATATGTGAGGCATTGTGCTAAGCACTAGGAATGTACAGAAAACCAAAAGGCAGTCCCAGCTCTCAAGTGGCTCACAGTCAAACAAATTAAGAACTATTTGTTGACAGTTGACTATTTTGAGTCAAACAAAGGAGCTTGCATTTTATCCTAAAGGTAATAGAAAGTGGCAGAAGCTTCTGCATCCAGAGAAATAACTGATAAATAGATATATAGAATGATTTTACATATACATAAATACATGTACACATACATTATAATACACAGAAAGATATATATACAGGTGTGCAGATACATACATATACATATGTACATGTACACACATATTTGTGGCTAATGTTAGCCATCTTTTGGGTGAAGTGGAGGAGAGAGAAAAAAGGGGAAAAAGAAGTTTGCATGATAACATTATTATGTATTTAAAAAGAATAGCAAGTTTACATAATATATTTGCAATGCAATAATCTTTTATCGTATTCTATTATGTAAATGCTTGATTTATTATTACATATTGAAAGGAAATAAATACAAATTTAAAAAATAAAAAAAAGCATAAAGGCAACAGAATGTCACAGAAGTTTTTGGGTAGGAGAATGGCATGTTAAACCTGTACTCTAGGAATATCACTTGGGTGATTGTTTGGAGGATGTATTAGAGTAGGGAGAGGCTTGGGGCAAGGAGATCAGTAGGGAAGTGAAATCCTTTCCAGTCACATCCAAAGGACACCAGTTACACTTACTTGAAGGGGTTTTTAAAGCCAGCTAAAAGTTATTACTGTGCCTTTGGGTTTGCAGGTCCATCACTGGAAGGATTTTTGTCACCATTTCTGCAATTAGGGGAGTCAGCTTCAAAGTGACCAGCGGTATACAAATATCTCAGCTTGTATGAGAACTTTCCTGAATTGAGCTTAATAGACCCTTTAAACAGAGATTCAAGGTGTTTCAGGGGAGAGATGAAAGCATTGAAACTACAACTTGATGAGGTCTAAAAGTATTGAGCCTGTCATGAAAGAAAACATTAAAAGTAGCAATTTCTTCCCAAGACAGTAGTATTTAATGATTGGGTTCTGAGGTTACTCACATGTCTAGAGCCTTGTAA
>JAQQSZ010007760.1:0-13223 GCA_028646595.1 Phalanger gymnotis | reverse complement strand
TTTACTGTACCAATTTCTCTAGAATAGAAGAAAGAAAAAACTTAAGACTAAACATGGCAAATAATACAATGATGATAGTAACAATTTATAGTTTCATAATGCATTGTTTTACAAAACATTTTCCTGATAACTGTACTGCCTAACAGGGAAGTAGTCTTGTTATCTTTTCTTTGCAGATCAGGAAACTAGGACTCTGAGAGGTTAAGGACTTGCCCATGAGGATGAGACTCTTAGGTGGAAGGTGAGCTCAACACTCTGAAATTACATACTGTTCTCTGAGGAATAATCTTGTGAACCTACAGGTGCCACTAAGACAGAGGTCATTCAGCAATGATAGAACAGTCAAGTAGTGGTGTTTGATAACTACTTGCTGAGAAAAAAAATGAGATATCCATCTATTGACCTGCCAGGAGTAACTGAGAGAGCTGCTATCTTTCCAGTGCACATTTCCAATACAAGACAGAGAGTCTCTTGAGATTCGTCAAAACTGAAGACTATTACTCATTCTTGGTGATTCATGAGGAGAAATTGATATTGCCACATGGAATCCAGAAAGCATTTCTATGGAGTATAAAGTCAAGGGTAAGAAATGGGAAATCTTAGTGCTATGGGTAGTATTTGCCACTGATACTGATTAATGGTATGAGTTTCTGATGAAAAAGAGATTTCAAACAGTTAGTTGAAATTATGGGGTGTGAGATTGGAATAATGGCTTTATAGTAGGAATGATGGACTTCTGTCTAGGCATGGAGTACATCTAACGAGGGCAGGTAAAAATGTTCACTTGGAGTCTTGAATATCCGATCAAGGAGTCTTTTAACTGAAAAATATGGAGAGGAAAAAACTGCCCGTATTTCTCTGCTATGCCAGATAACAGAGTGAATAATATCAGCAAAAAGACTGGTTATTCATAGGAGATGATACCAAAGACGAAAACCAGAAGTGAAAATTTTTTCTCAGGTGTCTGCCCATACACACATTCACAAAATATCTTTTATGATAGGAGTCAAGTTTAATGCTTACTATGCACCAAGCACTCTGCTAATTACTGAAAATACAGATACAAAAGCAAATATGGCTCTTGCCTTCAAGAAATTTCTATCATAATGTGTGTGTGTTCATGGAACAAGAGAGTCACTTTGGTCCTGAATATTATCAAGAGCCATTGAGAGTAGGCTGACACATTCCTTCCAGGGTCAATGGACTTGATCGTGGTTTGGGAACTAGATTTGAAGGGTGAGGAGTAGGTATACAAGGTGACAAAGATGTTTGTTAAGTCACTGAGAAGATGGCCAGAGAGTAAGCAGTGAAGTTGAGTAGGACTGGTTTCTACCCAAAATAGTAAGTCAAGTGAGGCTCTCATCCATCATTATATTGGGGCCTCAAGGCAGAATTTCCAGACATGAAAGGATTAAAACCTCCTGGGCATTGTTTATGGGCTGAAACTGTGGAAAAGATGGCCAGGGAAGAGGATGCAAATAATATTTAGGTGAGGATCAATGTAAGGGGAAATATATGTGATACTGTTGTAGAAATAGATTATTGTTGTTATAATCTGGGAGAGAGAAAAAAGTCTTTTTTCCTAGCCTCGTCTTTGTCCAACGGGTAACATGTTTTCTTGCCTTGTCCTTACATCCCAGTGATACTTCTTCCCTTCTGCTCATTTTTTCCTGGAACCCTATATTGAAAACTTCAAGAAATTTTTATACTTGGCATATTCCAGTCTAAAAATTTTCAGGCTCCTACCCTGATTGGTGTCTCTCTTCTTATGATCTCAAGGGTAGAAATCCAATAAGACTTTCTTGAGCAGCATCTCCTCTTTCCTCTCCCCTTAAAATAATGGAGTGATCGTTACTTTTGAACTGTCATCTGCCTACTCCCTGGAACTGCTCTAGTTCCCCCAAACTATGAACCCATGGTTCCTAGACCACTGTAGGTTCCCTCTTCCTACATAAAGACAACTGTGCTTAAGGTCCCCTGGCGACATCTTTTGTTATGTTCCTCTAATTTCTGTGTCATTCCTAATTTGGAGGTGCCTGTGCTAAACTGAGTGTAAGGATGTTTGAGAGGCAACACTGTTTGGGACTGATCATTACTAGGCCCAGGGGAAGGGGGAGCTAATTGGGCTCTTCTAACAGTCTTCTCTTATTGTCTCCTCATCCTTCTATTTGGGGCATCTCCAGTTAAGATCTATGGCTTAAAGAACGCTAAATGTAGAGTCACAGGATCTTAGTTTAAATTCCTGCTCTGCCACTAATTAAACCTGTGTGGCTTTAGATAAAGTCACTTTAACTTCACTGGATGTCAGTTTCTTCCTCCATAAAATGAGGAAATTGGACTAGGTGATATCTAAAGTTCTTTCTAGCTTTAGATTTATGATCTTATAATTCTTTGGGGCCTTCCTTTTACCATTCCAAATAAAAAGGTCTATTGCTTTCTACACTGACTGGCTCATCTAATTCTTCTGTAAAACTCAGCCATGGCCTCTGAAGACCAGAGATTACCTAGACAGAAGTAGGATACATATCACATAGTTCTATTCTCATCAGACTATTATATACAGTTCTAGGTACCACATTTTAGGAATAATGAGCTAGAATGTATCCAGAGGAGAGTGAATGAGAGTGTGATTTCATGCCTATGAGAACTAGTTCAAAATACTTGGGATGTTTTACCTGGGGAAGAGAAGAATGGGGTGAGGTTAAAAAAGAGAGTGAGAAGCACAGCACATGATTGGGACATTCATATTTTTGAAGAGCTATTATATATAATAGGGGTTAAAAATATTCTGCTTTATCTTAGAGGAAAAAACCAAGAGCAGTGGGTAGAGACATATTTAGACTGAATAAAAAATACTTCCAAATTATTAGAACAATCCAAAATTGAAATGGGCATCCCCCAGAAGGTAGATGACTTCCCTTAATTCTCTTTCTGGTTGAAATTCTGAAATTTATTATTAAAGATATGATTGATGCATATTAATAAGGAAAAGCTGTGATCAACAGGAATCAGAATAAATTCATCAAGAGTAGAGTATGCCTCGGGCAGCTGGGTGGCGCAGTGAGTAGAGCACCGGCCCTGAATTAGGAGGATCTGGGTTCAAATGTGACCTCACACACTCGACACACTAACTAGCTGTGTGACCTTGGGCAAGTCACTTAACCCCAATTGCCCTGCCTTCCCCCCCTGCAAAAAAAAAAGAATAGAGTATGTCAGACTAAACACATTTCTATATTTGACAGGATTACTAGGCAGTAGATCAGGAGAAGGCTATGAAAATATTATACCTGAGTTTCAGCAAAGCATTTCACCAAGTCTCTCATGCTATCCTTGTAGATGCATAGAGAAATATGAATCAGATGATAATACAGTTAGGTAGATTCTGAAATGTTAGAATCCCAAAGTATAGTCGTCAATGCGCTGATGTAACCATGGAGGGAAGTCACTATGGAAGCACTCTGTGCTTTTTCAACATTTTTATCAATGACTTGGATGAAAGCACAAGAAATACACTTTTTAAACTGGCAGATGACAAAAACCAGAAATGGATCACTAACACCGGATGACAGAGCTGGGATCCAAAAAGTACTAGATAGGCTAGATTTTAGAGCTGAATCTAAGAAATGAAATTTATGTAAATACCTGAAGGATTTATGATTTCCTTAGAGTTGGCAACTCCCTCTACTGAAGTAGGTTCAGTTTGTCTATTACTTAGTGAATAAGTCCTAGGGGGATGCTTGAGGTATATAGGTTAAGTGACTAACCTAGGGTCACATATCTTGTAAATGTCAGAGACAACATTTGAACTCAACTCTTCCTGACTTTAAGCCCATAATTTATTTTACTTGTAAGAGAAGATAAAATTTAATATGAACAGAAATTTATCTTACACTTGGATTTTAAAAAATCCTCTTCTCAAGTACAAGGTAGGAGATTATTGTCATTATTACTGAATTTAAGCTCCTTAAAGGCTTGTACCATTTGTATTTATCTTTGTATTTCCTATAGCATCTAACAAAATGCGCATAATAGGTGGCACTCCCTAGTTCGGTAACTCTGTATTCAGTAGGTACTCCATAATGTTCATTGAATTAAGAAATGAATGTTCACCAAAGAGGCAAATGTATTGGCAGATGAAGAGTCAAAAGCCATGCCTTTCCAGAATTATCTTTCTCATCAGTCTACTATGGTGCCTTTAATTTACTACCCTCAGTGATCTCCCTTATGGGCTTTTCAGAGATATATGCATTTTAACTAGATTGAGAAATTATATTACCTGGGACTACATCTTAAATGAAGCAATGAATGAATGAAAAATATTTATTAAACACGAGGTGAAAAGCATCAAGCTGAATACTGGGGATACAAAAACAAACAGCTTACATTCTAGTAGAGGCAGAAAACAAATATAAAAAAGTGATGGCCAGGGAAGGTGACTGGTTTTGGAAGCCAGGGTGATGGTGACTAGAACCACAGAGGGGTCAACTGGCATATCCTTTCCAAAAGCAATGTTAGTACTGATTTGATTACTTTTCCTAGAGCAAGATGTAGAAAAAAGAGGAAGGGAAGATATGTGGATATTAGCATGGCAGATGACCAGGATGAAGAGTCTAATATAATTTGAACCATATCCAGTGGCTAGGGCTGTCTAGAAATAATAATAGATCATCTGCATTTGCACTATTGGCTCAGTAACATGATGGTATAGCTCTAGGCCAATGGTTCCAAAAGCAAATGGATTAAGTCACCCAGGGAACGGTTTCAGTGGGTCCAGAGGTCAAGAAGGGAGCTTCCACAATGCAGATGGCAAGGTGGCAGCAGTCATGTACAGTCGGTTAGAATGTGAAGCATTAAGGCTGAGTTATTTGATTAAAGCCCATTATCCTCCACTGTTACTCGGGAAAGGATATGGGTGATAAGTAAGTCTTAATGGGATGAAGGAGGTAGAAAAAAAATCCAAGAAAGGCAGGCCCTGTCATAATATGTGGGAACCCTGGACACCTGTAGAGCTATATAAAATTTTCAGGCAAGATTGTGGAAGCCCTTCAGAAATATAAAGAAAGTCACCAAGAACAAGCACTGGGAAGTTCACAACATTGACCCCAGACCCCACTTTGGGATTTGGTAAGTACAAAACCACAACCCCTGCCATCTCTGCTTCCCTAATCATTGCACTACTTTTCAGGTATAGCTGATTAAATGGGGACAAGCTTGACAATCAAGTGACCCTGCTAGAAATCTCTAGTCAGAAGCACGCTGGAACTAGTTCGAATGAGTTCCAAAGAGCTGATTGTTAAATTTTCAATATGGACACTTCTACCTTGGAGATAAGGAAATGATACAAATTAAGCTTGATTCATTGTTTTCTTGGTTGTCTAGAATCAAGTGGAGAAAATGTTAATAATGCAGGCGAAATTTTAAATTGTGCCAACTGTATATTCCCTCTCTCCTCCCCTCCAGATCTAGTTGTTAAATATTTACCAGCACACCTTGGTACCTGAGCAGAAATGAAGGAAGTGGGGTATTTCACTGGAAAGAACATTGGACTGAGAAGCAGAAACTGGGCAAAGAGAGGGGAATTCCAGGGGTATTCCAGTGTAAAAGTATCTTCAAACCCATAATGTTATATGTTCCTTCCAACAGCCCAGGGAGGCAAAGGGGGTGAATGTTACTGTCCCCACTTTACATATGACAAACCTGAGGCTCAGGAAACTCACATAGCTTGTCTGAGGTTGTTTATCTATCAAGAGACAAGACATGGGTCTGCCTTTAATCACCATTCTAGATAGGCATGCTACAAGTGTGTTTCTAAACTAGATCTTCAGATTCCCATAAAGTGTTCCTTCCATTCTAATAATCTGAAATTTAAGTGTAAATGGCTGATAGGAAAAGCCAGGTGGCACAGTGGATACAGCGCAGGGCCTGAAATCAGGAAGACTCATCTTCATGAGTTCAAATCTGTTCTCAGACACTTACTTGCTGGTAAGTCACTTAACCCTGTTTGCCTCAGTTTCCTCATCTGTAAAATGAGCTGGAGAAGCAAATAGCAAATCATTCCAGTATCTTTGCCAAGAAAACCTCGAATGGAGTCATGAAGAGTCAGAGCCTGAAACATAACAAAATAGCACAAATGGCTGATATAAGCTAATTTCCTTGGGGCAAGTTTTAATAGGGAGATTACAGGAGAAAATCTCAGAAAACACTTCTTTGCAAAAGGAGACAGGGTAAAGGATGCTGAAGTCATTGACGAAAACTGCCAGTTTCACAATTTTGCCAGGAGACAAAGGTGGTGAGCACCTCTGGGTGTATCTATTATTGTTGGGGGGAGCAGTGTTTCCTAATGGATGAAGAATTGGGTTGGGAGCCAGAACTGGCTTTGAAAAGGGGATCTACCACTTACTAGGTCTTCTGCCACTGGGTAAGTTATTTAACTTCTCTGGATCTCAGTTTATTTATCTGTAAAATAGGGGTGTTGAGGTAATAAGGTTCCTTTTAATTATAGAATCCTAAGATCTTAAATCTGAACGTCTAGCCAGTCCTCAACTCCTGTCTTCCCTTGGAGGCTTAGAAGATTCATTTGACTGACAGGTGCTTAGCGTGAGGCGGCCCAGGCTCAGACACCTCTGCCATGTGTTTATTAATGGGGAAGGAGAGGGCTGTCTTCCTGACTAGCTATCTGGGTCTGTTTCAAAGGAAGACGCTCAGTTCACAGAGTTTCTATCATCCACTATGGAAATTTATTTACACGCAGCCCAAATCCCACCGGGAAGCACAACCCATTTGCCAATGAATCCTTTAAGCAGTGGTTTTAGGCTCTTGCTGCTGGGAGAAAGGAAACTGGCAACACTTAACTACTTCAGTCTAATTTCCCAAATCCTCTCCTCCTGCAGCTGCAAATGCCCCAAGGTTTTGGAGCACACACAATCAAGCTTCCTGGTAGCTGGAAAGTGTACTCATGGATCAACTGCTTGAATGGGTCAGGGTGGGGCTGGAGGAGGCTAAGGTCTGGGTCGCTAGTTAACCATTCTGATGAGGCATTGTCTTGCCATCTTGAATCCTTTGCACCAATATATTTCCACTATTTCTTTTTTAAATTAATTAATTTTTGTTTTTCAACATTCACTTTTGTAAGGTTTTGAGTTCTAAATTTTTCTACCCTCTCTCTATAACCCCCTTCCCCAAGACGGCATGCAATCTGACGTAGGCAATACATGTACTATCATACTGAACATATTTCCACATTAGTCACATTGTGAAAGAAGAATCAGAATAAAACGGAAAAACCACAGGAAAGAAAAAACAGAAACAACAAAAAAAGAAAAAAATAGTATACTTCGATCTGCATTCAGAGTCCATCAGTTCTTTCTCTGGATGTGGATAGCATTTTCCATCATGAGTCTTTTAGAATTGTCTTAGATCATTGTATTGCTCAGAAGAATTAAGTCTAACAAGTGTGTCATCATACAGTGCTGCTGACATCATGTACAATGTTCTCCTGGCTCTGCTCACTTCACTCAGTATCAGTTCATGCAAGTCTTTCCAGGTTTTTGTGAAGTCCACCTGCTCACAATTTCTTATGGAACAATAATTTTCCATTACATTCACATACCAATTTGTTCAGCCATTCCCCAATCGATGGGCATCCCCTCAATTTCCAGTTCTTTGCCACCACAAAAATTGCTGCTGTAAGTATTTTTGTCCAAGTGGGTCCTTTTCTCTTTTTTATGATCTCTTTGGAATACAGACCTAGCAGTGGTATTGCTAGATCAAAAGGTACGCCCTGTTTTATAGCGTTTCGGACATAGTTCCCAAGTGTTCTCCAGAATGGTTGGATCAGTTCACGTGCATTAGTGTTCCAATTTTCCCACATCTTCCCCAACATTGATCAATTTCCTGTTTTGTCTTGTTAGCCAATTAAGTAAGTATGATGTGGTACCTCAGAGTTGTTTTAATATGCATTTCTCTAATCATATTTCCACTATTTTTGACCAGTCATTCCTCTACCCTGAGCCACCCCTAACACCTGCATTCTAATCTCAGGCTGCTGAACACTGCTAGAGGAAGTCTCAACCATGTCAACTGGGTCCACTAAAAATTCAAGTTGTCTCACCTCAAGTGGATCCTCAAAGACCCAAAGTAATCTTGTTCATTTCTGAGTGACCCTCTTTCATACGCTCCACAGGGGCTGTTCTAAATCTCCCTTTCTCAGAGCTAAAGAGGCCATCCTCATTTTGTAGATGAGGAAACTGATGCTCAGGGAGTTTACTTACCCAAGATGTCACAGGTATAAAGTGTCAGAGGTGAGATTTGAGTGCTCTGACTCCAGAGTTAGGCCTCTTTCCTCTGTATCACACTGCCTACCAAGCCCTTAGTCCCATTGAGTACTCCTTTCCCCAACAATGTCTCTCCCATTAAATGACTTTCGTTTCTACTCTTTTGAAAAAAATCAAGGTCATTTCTCTGTCACAAGCTCTCACATTTCCCCTAATCCACACCACAGAACTTCAGCGTACCTTCTCATCCTTTGCTCCAGGTTCAGAGGACAAAACTTCTCTTTTCCAATGTTAACTCCCCTTCTTGTGCCTTTGATCTCTCTATCTATCTCTAGGAACTTGTGGCAGCATAAGGAGTTTGGTTTTCCAGGATCCATGGCCATAACAAGCTCTTGTGCCCACGTGTTACATATGAGTTCTATGGTTCAAAACATCTCTGCCACAACCCAGGTAGATTGTAAGGGCCAGGTGTCACCTGTTAGGTTGTAAAGGTCAGGACCCTGGAGGGGTGGAGTGTAAGTATAAAGCAGGTGGGCACTGGTCAGTGCTAGGATGCTGTGTGTACCCTGATCAGCCCCATCAAAGCTTGGGGGGAATCTGTGTTTGCCTTAACTGGCCTCCATTGAGGCTTGAGGGGATTTAGAGGAATGTTCAAGTTGTGTCTGTCTCAATCGGCCCCATTGAGGAAGAGTTGCCCCCACCTTCTTGCCAGCCCCTGCAAGAAGGGTGATAAGGGAATGCTATAAGAGTTGGTGCTCAGCAACTCTCGTGAGAAGGTCAGATAGAATAAAGTTGGCCTTGTTCAATTTTTTGCTCCTTTGAAGCTGTCTTTCCTTTAGAACGGCAGATCAAAGAACCTGTGCAAGCAGGCCATCCTGGGTGTTGCTAGGGTGCTTGCTAATAATACACCTTGCCTCGTTGATCATCTCTTGTTGATCTCCCATGTCTCCCTATTTATCCATTTTTCTAATGCCGAAAAACATATGTAGGCACCCTTCACCCCTAAAAGAAAACTTCCCCTGATTCTGTTATCCCTTCCAACTCTATTTCTAAAATCTATCCACCTTTTCACTGTTAGACTCCTAGAAGGTGGATCATTAATTCACTATCTCCATTTCCACATCTGTTACTTTCACTTCCATCTTTTGCAGTCTAACTTCTGGCAACATTACTCTGTCGAAACTATTCTCTCAAAGGTGACAAATGATCTCTTAATGTCTAACTCCAATGGCCTTTTGTTAATACTCATATTCCTTGAAGTTCCTGCAGCTCCAGAACCACTGGCCACACTGTCCTCCCAAATATTCTTTTCCCCACTATGTCACCCTGAAATTGTTCTTCCTTGATTCTTTTTCTTTCCTCTCCGATTGCTATTTCTCACTCTTCTTTGCTAGTTCTTCATCCAGTTCCTATATCCAAGTATCAATTAAAACTGTCCTCAGTCTTCTTCATTTTATCCCCTCTAGACTTTCTCCCTTGGTGATCTCATCATGGTCCAGGGATTCAGTGATCATTTCTATACAGATGACTCCCAAATCTATATATCTAACCCTATTATCCTTCCTGAATTCTAGTCCCACCTCTCTAATGACCTGCTAGACCTGTGCTGGATGTCTGCACAGTACCAAACTCAACATGACCAACGTGCTCATTAAATCTATCCTCCAAGATTCCCCATTTCCGTCACTGTAACAAGCATTCCTCCTTTCATTCAGGTTCAAAATCTCAAAGTCACCTTTGACTCTCCTTCATCCCCAATATCCAATCAGTTGCCAATCCCTGCCTATTCTATTTCCATAATATTTCTTGCATCTGTCCCCTTAAGTCTACTCACATTATCAGCACTCTGTTTCAGGCCTTCGTCCCCACTCTTCTACAATATTGTACCAGCCTCCTAATGAATGACGTTAGCCAACATTTATATGTTACATCTATACATTTCACATTTTATAATTTTCTTTACATACCTATTCTCATTTTATCCTTATAATAACATATAAGTTTAATGACTTGTGCAATGTCATATAAGAGCTTGATAGTGAATTTGAATCTAGCTCTTCCTACCTCTAACTCCAAAACTGATTTATTTCCTTAAAAATTTATTTCCTTACTTCCAATCTCTCCTTTCTTCAAAATATCTTTCCCACAACTGCCAAAAATAAGCTTCTTAACGACATGACTTGATCAAAAGTTTTCAGTGGCTCCCTCTTTCTTCTAGAAGCTTGACATTCCAATCCTCTACAATCTGATTCCAAAGTACCTTTCCAGACTAATTTCATATGATTTCTCTCCCTATAATTTCCTCACATGTTCCATACTAACTTGACTATGAGACTTGACTTGAACTTCCACATCAGCATATTTACATCGCTCACCCTCACTCCTGGATTTCCCTCATCATCTGCCTTTTAGAATCGTAATTTTCCTTCAGAGCCCAGCTCGAGTGCTAGCTCTTTGACATGGGCTTCCTCCAGCCTCATCAAACATCCTTACAGCACTGTCTAGTTCCCTTCCTTGCTACAATTACCCTGATTCGTGTATCCTCCTTCCTTAGTAGAATCTGAGCCCCTGGAGGGCAAGGGCTCTGTTGTATGTATCTCTGTATTTCCAGTGGCTAGCATTGGACCTTGCACATAGTAGGGTCTTCATACATGTTTGATTAATTGAATTTTAAATTGTTGAATTGAAATTTGCCTACTCCAACTTCTTAAAATTCCTATTGCCACCACCCTAGTTCTGATCCTCTTCATCATTCACACAGACTAATAGATTCCTAACTGGTCTCTCCCCCGCTCCAATCTTTTCTAATGTACCATTATGCTTATCAGCTCCCCTGACTTCCCCACTGCCAAACAAACTAAACACTCCTTTAGCTCATTTTAAAATCCCTCACAATCTGGAAATAGAATTTCCACTCTTATCTCCCAAAACTCCCCTTCACACACGCTATTTTCCAATTGAATTCTCCAACTTACCACACACACACTCATGCTGATCCCTGTGCCTCTGTTTGTACTGATACACTGCTCCTCTACGCAAGGCCTATCTCTACCCATTCATAGCCTTCCTTTGTTTCAAAGGTGCTTTGGTGCTACCTCCTCTATGAAGGCTTCCATAACTTCCCACCTACAACCAGACCATTTCGTTTAGATGTTAGCTAACATTTATATGTTACATCTATACATTTTGCATTTTATAATTTTCTTTACATACCTACTCTCATTTTAGACCCATTTAGACTCATTTAGACTCTTTATACTTATCCAATTTAGAGTATATTTATTATCTAAGTGGATGTTCTAATCTTCCCAGCACGATGGTCAATCCTCTTTTTGTTGAAAAGCATTGGATTTGGTGTCAAATTGAGTTTGAGTACCAGCTTGGCTGATTGTTACGAATGTAACCCTGGACAACCTTTCTGGGACTCATTTTCCTCATCAATAAAGCAATTGACTGAACTGGATGCACTCCAACATCCATTCTAGCTCAAAATTCTATGACCTAGTCCTATCCTGGCATTTTACAGATGAAAAAACTTATGCCCAGGAAGAAACTTACACCATTCCAGAAGAAAGCTAGAGACCTACAGGTGAGCCACCTACTCCATATTGCAACAGATGTTGGGATTACCAGTAGGTACTAGATTCTGTAATTTTAATAGCGGGGGTACACAGTAGGTATTCAATAAACAACTTGTTGAAGGAATTTCCAATAAAGTTAGCCATATTCTAATTGCTAGTTTACCATAATAAACAAAGCAATAGCCTTGTAAGGAGACATAGGTACGAATTCTGCCTCTGACGCTTACTACCTATGTAAGCATGGGCAAGTTACTTCTCAGGGTTTCTTTTTCTTCCTGTGAAAAATAGGGATAATAACAAGTACATGCTTACTTCATAGTGTAGTTGGGAAGATCAAATGATAAAATGTATAAGAATGATTTACTAACCTTAAATGACTATATAGAGTATCCCTAAATTATTGTTATTAAAATATAAAACTGAACTAAGACTTTTGGGACACCCTGCATAAATATTATCAGACAGAACCTGGACCTGCAATTTCATTAGATACAAGGCTCCCAGGTGAAGAAACTCCCTCCATCACTGAAGGTTGGTACCTTCTCTGCAACTTATAGTCTCAAGAGTCTCTGTCCTCTGTCCAGAGCCACTTTGGGAAGAGCACTCCTAAGAGGGAGGCTCTGAGGGGCATGCTGTAATCACAAACAATTTTTCTAGGTCTGAGTTCTTGACCTTTTTTTCTGTCTTGGACCCTTTTGGCAGCCTGGTAAAGTGTACAGACCCCTTCTCACAATAATATTTTTTTTCATTAAAAAGAATTCTTTATTTATTAAGCCAAGGAAGCTAACGATCTTCACTCCATTTCCACTCTCCACTGAGCCTCACTGATGAGCTCATGAAATTCTGCTCTTTCAGGAGGGGGTGGTGAGTTGCTGGGAAGCAACCCAGCCCTTATAAATGATGTGATTGTATGTCTCAAAACTCAAGAAGTAATGAGGGGCCCAAACCCGAACTTTGGGAGTGTTCTAGTGAATTGACTCCAAGATCTTCCCTGGAATCAGAAGACTGAGGGGCTTCAGGGCTGCTCCGATCCCTCTCTCTCATCATTTTGGAGGGTTGGAAAGGAGAAGGATGGATTGAGATGCCTCAGGGAGTATCCAAAGGAGGCAAAGCCTGTTGTATGCTTTAAGGGGTGGCCTGAAGCTGACCTGAGGACAGCGAGTATGAAAGCATGGAAGGGGAGGCTGAGAAACTCATTCCAGGGTGTTTTCCATGGATCTCCTTCCTCTGACTATCTTTTTTTAAAAATTTTTTTAATATGTTTAGTTTTCAGCATTGATTTTCACAGGAGTTTGAATTACAAATTTTTCCCCCATTTCCACCCCCCCACTCCAAGATGGCGTACACTCTGGTTGCCCTGTTCCCCAGT
>JAQQSZ010007759.1:0-13223 GCA_028646595.1 Phalanger gymnotis | reverse complement strand
AGGGGACAACTCGGGAACCAATTGGTCTCTGGACTCTGGTCTCTGGTGGTTGAGGTGGGGCTTGAGAACACCAGAGGCTTGGCTGTGAGGAGAGGCGAGAAACTACAGCTGAAAAAAGCTGAAGCAGAGCCGACCCCTGTGTGGACCCAGGAGTTCGAGCGAGGACTTGAGGCCAGTGAATATGATTTATGCCATCTTATTTTTCTGTGGCCTCCTGGCTACTCTTGTGAGGCGGGCCTACTGGGCCTGGAGACTTGTGTTCACAATACTGGAATGGGGAGGTTGGTTCGCTAATTTGTTGCTCTGGGCCCTGAATAAATTTTTTGATGCCTTCTGTTAATCCTTTTTGAGATCATAAATTCGGCCTTCCTACTACAGTCCTGCAGATACAAGGACTGCATATGCCTTCTTTTTGTTAATTTTTTCTACTTCTTTTCTGCTATTTCAGCTGGGCTACTCTTACAGCTGCCTTTTCTGCTACCATTTGATAATTTCTAGCTTTATCTTTTAAAAGAAAGCTCTGACACTGTAACATGGAATACTCCTGATGCAAATCAGTTAATTCCTTTTCCATCTGAACCTTTTCTTCTAGCACTTTGTCCCTATTTTTACACATAATTCAGTAGCCTGTCACATACCTACAATTTCTTTCCCCTTTTCCACAAGTATTCCCTATAAACATTGTGCTACTTCAATGGCTTCTCCATTCCATTATTTCAGTTCCCAGTTTGCACAAGCTCCCATATTTTTAGCCCATTCTTTCACCAGAAAGGAATAAGGTGAATCCTCCCATCCAGCAAAACTTAGTTCTTTCAAGAGAGACTTTTTGTTCCCAAAGAGTAGCATTATATCTCTCCATCCTGTTTGTGATGCTAATTTGTATCATTAAGGAGATATGTGCAGCTACTTTAATTATCTTTAGGATCAGGTTACACAGTATAAAGCATGCTTTTCACAGCAAAATAGAATTAGTGTAACATTTATTCTGCACATAAGGACAATATAAAGTAATATTAAAGAAAAATAGTAAGATAAAGCTTAGCATAGTAACAGAAATATTAGCATACATTACCAATTCAGGGAAGCACCAACATCTGGGTTCATACGCTGGGGGCCCCTTTATTTTAGTTCCTAAAGTCCTGGCTGTGAACACCTTCTGCAGAGCATCCTCCCCATGAGGGGAGCCCAAATGAAAAACATCATTTTTTTCCAAATATATCTAGTTTCAAAAAAAGAAGAAAATCTGGCACAGCATGATTTAGCAGCTGATAAGCTCAGTGCCAGAGTCTACATGACTCATCACCTGATTGATTCAATGCCAGGGTTCAGCATAGGATGTGTTGTGGCTGTGGTTTGGGCCTGAGTTCAAAGAAGCAAGACACGTGTGACTGATTTGGCAAGATGTCTGTGTTCAACACAATACAGGATTGATTCCATGGAAGGGTGGCCAACCTGTGCAGGAAGAGGAATAGGTCACATATAATCTTATCTTTTAGTCCTAGGATTGTGGTCCCTGTTCCAAGGAGAAAGGACAACATACGTAGGTACATAGGCCTATAAATGTACAGGGAAGATCTTTATATATCAGTAAAAGTACAAAGATTCAAGGAAATCAAGGAAATTCTGAATGACTTTAGATGAAAAATGCTATCCATCTGAATAGAATAAACTGATGGAGTCCGAATGAACATTGAAACATAACTTCTTTTTACTTTTTAGTTTTTCTTCATTTTCTCATGGTGTGGGTGTCTGTGCTTTCAATCAAAATATGAATAATAAAAAAGTGTTTAGTATACATACAACCTATATCAAATTACCTTCTATGTGAGAGGGGAGAGGAAGGAAGGAGAAATTTTGGAACTCAAAATTTTGAAAAAAACTATTGTTAAAACTGGTCATATATGAGATTGGAGAAAAAGAAAATATGGAATCTATGTATCTATCTTGAGAAATTGCATTCAGCTAGAAAATCTGCTAAATAGCTTCAGTGAAAGTGTTTAAAGTGCTGGGAAGATTAATGACATCTCATACTTGAAACAGTTGCCTCAGTAAGTAGGAGTAATTCCCATTATGTGCTTTCAGGGAAAAATTATGCTTTTTAAAAAACTGCTAAAAATATCTTAGCAGATTTTGGAGGTTTGGAGATTAAGGAGCTAGAGATCAATCATTAAGGACTTTACAGGAATAATTCTTTTTACTTAGCAGAAGCTTAACATGTGCTGAAATATTTTAGTGAGTTTTGGGGTACCACTCTTTAGAATGTGTTTTAAGAAACATAACAAATAGATTCTGTCAATGTTTTAGGAGTAAATAGAAATTAAAATTTCCCCTGAAGCTTGATGGACTTCTGATTTCAGTGTAATAAAGAAAAACAGCTAGTTTAAAAGTAATCCCAGAGTGAAGAGAAAAAAAAAATAAGCAGTCTGATTGTGTTTCATATATTCTACTTGTTAACCCCCTTTGGACCATGAAAAGAGAAAAAATTGCCTAAATCAGGGACCCCCCAATACTCTTTCATCCCACCTCAACTGACCATTCTCTGAGATCAAGGACTTACTGAACCTTCCACTGCAGTTTAGAGAACACCTGTGACTCCCCAGTTCCCGAGACCTCTCCCCTCTGACACCATTAGCTTCTCCCATCTCACATCAGGTTCCCAAATAAAGGTGATGAAAACATTTTGGAAAACTGCAGTGAAACTTGAGTTACACAATGGTCTCAGAAAATTGTAATAGCAGTGTGATCTGAAGCAAGTTATATTATTTATGTTTGCCTCAACTTCCTGGTCTCTAAAGAAAAAAATTATGATTGTACCCACCTCCCAGTGTTGTTTTGAGGATCAAGAGATAAGTGAATGTGAAGTGCTTAATGCAAAGACGTGCATGTAGTAAGCACTATATTAATGTTGATATATTATTATATCTTTAATTGAATGCGATTGCACACCCGGGATGTAGATGTGATTAGTATGAAATAGTAAAGGTAATAAGATGAATTATTTTTAAATGGGATAATCTGGAAATGCGTTTGGTTGAATCGACATCATCTAACTGGTAATAAGTTTTGTTTCATGTTTTCAGTGTAAGATATTTTTTCCTATTATTATATTACTAAATTCTCTTATATTGTGACATTTCAGATTCCATTGTGTCAGCAATGCTGTTAGATAAATTTTCTTTAAATCTGGATGCTGTTATATTATGAATTGAGCTTTTACAAAGTGAGAAAAATATATCTATTTGAAGATTTAATGGGCTATATTTTAAACATTTAATGGGATATATTTTGTGTTAAAACAGTTGATAATAAGTTTATTATAATAGGGAGTGATTTTTAAGTTGAAAATTTTGGCTAACATTTACAAAAATTACAAAATCGTATAGGGGTGGTGTAAGGATGTGACTTCTATACATCAGTACAAAGCACAAATGTAACAGTTAGGGAAACAACAAAGTCAAAACACCTACATCCAAAGCCTCAAAGGAATGAATTGGTCTCAGGTCATTAAAGAGCTCACAAAACATTTTGAAAATCATGTTGGAAATGTAGAGGAAAAGTTGGGAAAATAAATGAGAGTGATACAAGAAAATCTTGAAAAAAGAGGCACCAGCTTGATCAAGCAGTCACAAAAATACTAAAGAATATAACGCCCTAAAAAGCAGAGTAAGCAAAATAGTAAAAGAGGTACAAAAATGCAATGAGGAGAAAAATGCCTTGAAAAGTAGAATTGGCCAAATGGAAAAAGATGTTCAAAAAATTCACTGAGAACTCCTTCAAAAGCAGAATTGGACAAATAGAAGAAGAAGCATAAAAATTCACTGAAGACAATACTCTTCAAAGACTAGAATTGGCCAAATGGAAAAGGAAGTACAAAAAGTCATCAAAGGAAATAATTCCTTAAAAAAACACAATTGAGCAAAAGAAAACTAATGAATTCATGAGAAATAAAAAAAAACAATGAAACAAAACCAAAACAATGAAAAAATAGAAGGCAAAGTGAAAAAACACAGTAGAAAAATCAACCAACCTGGAAAATAGATCCAGGGAGAAAAATTGAAAATTATTATACTACTTGAAAACCATGATTTTAAAAAGCACCTAGAGGTCATCTTTCAAGAAAGTATCAGGGAAAACTTTCCTGATATTCTAGAACTAGAGGGTAAAATGGAAATGGAAAGAATCTGCCAATCACCTCCTAAAAGAGGTCTGAAAATGAAACCTTCCAGGAATATCATAGCCAAATTCCACATTTCTCAGGTCAAAGAGAAAATATTGCAAGCAGCCAGATAGAAAAAAATCAAGCACTGGGGAGCCAGATTCAAGATAAAACAAGATTTAGCGGCTTCTACACTGAAGTGTCAGAGGGCTTGTAATATGATATTTTGGAGGGCAAAGGAGCTAGGATTACAATCAAGACTCACCTATCCAGGAAAACTGAGTATAATCCTTCAGGACAAAATATATAGACAATAAAATACAGTACTTTCAAACATTCTTGATGAAAAGACCGGTGTTAAATAAAAAAAAAATTGACTTTCAAAGACAAGACTGGAGAGGAGCACATGAAAGTCAACAGGGAAGGAAAATCATAAGAGATTTAATTAGGATAACAGTTTACCGACCTACATAGGAAGGTGATACTTGAAACTCATAAGAAACTTCTCATTATTAAGGCTGTATAGAGGGCAGATGTGTGAGTGAAATAGGAAAGGATGATATCTAAAAAACAATATTAAGGTGTGAAAAGGAGGGATGCATTGGGAGAAAAGGAAAGGGAGATGTAGATTGGGGTAAGTTATCTAACATATGAGAGAAGAAAGAGCTTTTACAGTGGAGGGAAGAGGGGGGAGGTGACATGAAATGTTTGAACCTCACTCTCATCATAATTGGCTCAAAGAAGGAATAACATACACACTTAGTTGGGTATAGAAATCTGTTTTACCCTACAGGAAAGTAGGAGGGGAAGGGCACAAGAGAAAGACAGGGGGCTGATAGAAGGGAAATCAGATTGAGGGAGGTTGTATTCAGAAGCAAAAGACTTTTCAAGAGGGACAGGGTGAAAGGAGAGGGAGAATATAATAAACAAGGTGGGGCAAAATAGGATGGAGAGAAATACATTTACCAATTGTAGCTATTAAAAAAATTATTGAAGCCAAGTTCCTCTGATAAAGGACTCATTTCTAAAATACATAGAGAACTGACTCAAATTTATAAAATAGTAGCCATTTCCCAATTGATAAATAATCAAAAGATATAACCAGTTAATTTTCAGGTAAAGTAATCAAAGCTATCTATAGCCATATGAAAATATGCTGTAACTCCCTAATGCCTGGAGAAATGCAAATTAAAACAATACTGAGATTCTACCTCATACCTATTAGGCTAATAGGACAGAGAAGGTAAATGACAAATGTTGGAGAGGACTTGGGGAAAATGAGACATTAATGCACTGTTGGTGGAGTTATGAACTGATTCAGCCATTCCATAGTGAAATTTGGAACTATGCCTAAAGGACTATAGAACCACACATTCCCTTTGACCTAGCAATACCACTACTAGATCTTAATCCCAAAAGAATTTTTTTAAAAACTATAAGGACGTATATGTACAAAAATATTTATAGCAGCTCTTATCTGGTGGCATAGGATTAGAAAATGGCTGAACAAACTGTGGTCTCTGATTGTGATAAAATTCTATTGTACTGTATGAAATGATGACCAGCATGCTCCCAGAAAAACTCAGAAATATTTACATGAACTAACAGAAAGGGAAATGAATAGAACCAGGAGAACACAGTAACAGCAATATTATAAGATCATCAGCTGTGAATGACTTAGCTATTCTCTGCAATCTGAGGATCCAAGACAGTTCCAAGGCACTTATGACGAAAAATGCTATCCATTTCCTGAGAAAGAAGTGATAGCATCTGACTACAAATCAAAGCATAGTTTTAACAAACTTTACTTTTCTTGAGGTTTTTTTTGGTTTATGTTTTCTTTTACAACATGACTAATATAGAAATTTGTTTTGTGTGACTACACTAGTTTCACCTGTATGCAATAGTTTGCCTCCTCAATCAGGGAGGGCAGGTTGGGAAGGGGAAAGTGATAGAATTTGGAAGTCAGCATTTTAAAATTGACTGTTAAAATGGTTTTTAAACATAATTGAGGAAAAATAAAATGCTAAATAAATAATAAAAAAACAACATAAATAGACCATTCTGCAGACCCTTTATATAATGTGAATTTTCCACTGTTATAGAAAAACGCAGGAAGTAGAGGCTGGCACATGGCTCTAAGACATATGGGGGATGGGCACAGGGAAGCAAGATCAGGAGAAGGAACACCTGGATGTTGGGGCCACCCATATGTGGGCCTGTCTGGAACTGAAAGGAAGAAAATGCTGGCAGGGAGACACATGGGGGCCGGACATGAAACTATTCAGGATAGGACAGGCCATATGCAATGGAGAACAGGGACAGACATATGGTACCCCAACAAGGTTGCACAAAATACCAAAATGCAGGGACCAAACTCTCAGGTGGCAGGCAGAATGAAACCAAGGTCTCCTCTGTCAGGACTGGAGGTCTCAAGGCAAGCTCTGATCCAGCAGTTGTGGTGGCTGTCTCTCTGCAGGTCTGTTCTGCTTTCACTTGGAGGAATGTTTTAGCTTTTTTGGGAGGAGAGGGAATATAGCAGGCCGTGGAGCACCAAGTTGAGGGGCAGGAGAAGAAAGAGATCCCAGTATAGTATGGTAAAGTTTACATGGGAGTTTGTTGGGAATGTAGATTTCCTACAGAATTCCTTACATAAAGTCCAGTTTTCATAATGTGAATTTATATAAAGCAACATCTGTCTGGAGTCCTTTCTATTCCCATTCAGTTTTCTCTAGAGGTATTTCATATCTAAGTTTGTTAAAATTCTGTTACTCTTCCTAACTTCTTGCTTATTCCTTTATGGTTAGGTTCATCTAGCTCTCAGAGAGAAAAGTTGATGTCCCTCACCACTACAGTTTTACCATTTCTTCTTGTAATTAATTTCTCTTTTCCTTTAAGACCGTGAATGCTAAGCTATTTCCCAAATGTATGCTTATGAGTGATATTACTTCATTGTCTGTTGTTCCTTTGAATGATAAGTAGTTTCCTTGCTTTTAGTAGTGATTTTGTTTTGTCTGAGATTGTGATTGCTACGCCTCCATTTTTTACTTCAACTGACGTATAACAGTTTCTGCTCCAGCCCTGTATTTTAAATGGGTGGTTCTCTCTTGGTTTCAAGTATGTTTGTTGTTAAGAAAATAAAACATACTCCTGGATACTGGTTTCTAATCCATTTTGCTACCCACTTCCATTTTATGAGTGGGTTCATCCCATTCACCAAGTTAACACTACTAACTATGCATTTCCCTCCATCCTGTTTCCACTGTTTCTCTTCCCTCTCTTTTTATTCTGTCTCTCCTCTCATTTGTTTTGAATATGACTACTGTATACTTTTATCAGCCCACCCTTTTACTCATACTTTTTCTTTCTCTTTTCCCATTCTCCTAATTATATCTATGGTAAAATAGATTTTTGTGACCAAATGATTAAGTATATATAGATATAAACATAGATATATATATTTCCCCTTTTGAACCAATTTAGGTGTGACTTAAGTTCAAGCATTGGCCAATTCCCACCACCATTTTCCACTACAGGGCAAAATCTCTTCCTCACACACCTATTTTCTGTGAGATCACTTTCCCAATTATTTCTCTGTCTTCTGCAATCTCCCAGGGCATCCATATTTGCTGCCTATCCATTTATTTTACATCATCCCAAACTAATTGGTTCACTCCTAAACCTTCTATGCAGAATCCTTTTACCTGCTCTAATAATGATAAAATTCTTAGAAGATATATGTATCACCTTCACTTACAGAAAAGTATAGCATTTTACCTTATTGTTTATTATTTCTCTTTCATATTTACCTTCTTATTGCTTCTTTGGAGTCTTGTATTTGAAAGTTTCTCTTCAGCTCTTCTGTTGACTTTGGAAATGCTTCAAAGGCCTCTATTCAATTAAATAATTACTTTTTAAGTTTATGTATTTCCCCAGAAAACAAGCCTATAGTAAGTAGAATGTTCTCAGAAAGACTGTCTCCACCCATAAGTATTTCATCCACTGAATATTCTGAAGTTAGATGTACTTCCACAGAGAGTAAGCCTGTAGTAATTGTAATGTTCCCAGAGAGAGTGTCTCCTGCCACAAGTATCTTTTCCTCTGAGTGTTCAGAGAGTAGATGTTCTTTCTTCTCCAGAGAATATACCTGTAGCAAGTAGAATTTTCTCCGATTATGTGTCTTCAGCCCCAGATGTCTTGTCTGCTGAGTGTTCAGAGTCTAGATGAGCTTCCCCAGAGAGTAAGCCTGTAGTAACTGGAATGTTCTCAGAGAGAGTGTCTCCTGACACGAGTATCTTTTCCTCTTTGCAGTATGCAGTTGTGTTGACTGCTTTTTCTTCCTAAAAGAAAAAACACCATTTGTCATATGGCATGGCTCTCAGGGAGGAAGGAAAGGGAGGGATACATGGGATACCATGACGTAAGATGCAGAAAGCATCAATAAAGTTTTTAAATGAGGTCAAGGATCTAAATGGCATTCATGGAGAGGTTTCCCATGGAGAAAGAAAGGTGTTTTGAAGGTGTAGAGTGATTCCTTCCACCACTGCAGCTCAGGATCAGGGCTTGGCTTGAGACCTCCAGCGCTGAAAGAGGAGACTTTTGGCTGCTCTGCCCATTTATCCTTATGTCTGGCATCTGCATGTCTGTCTTCTGTCCATTCATGTTCTGGTACCATGTGTCTTTAATCAGTCTATGTGTCACCTGTCATCTTCTGTGTGTCCAGCCTCCACATGTCTTTCCCCTGTGTGTTCTGCCTCTCAGTTCTGGCCAGGACATCATGTAGCTGGCTCTGACACTCACCTGATCCTCTTCCTGTGTTTTGCTTCTCTGTCCCCAGTACCCATATGTCCTTGAATGGTCTCCTAGACCCCTCCTTTCACAGGCACATGACCCTCTTACTGCTTCCCTCAGTCCCTTAGTCAGGTATGTGGGCAAATTCAATTCTAAATCATTCTACTTAGAGTTTTGCCCAATGATCCACTTATGCAGTATGAGAATTGTCTGTAGTTAATTAGAAACAAAACAAAGCAAAAGAAAAGCAGATGGAATAAATGGAAAGCAATTTGGCAGAAATATGATAGGAGATGAACCTCAAACCAAATATTAAATTAAAATGTAAGGGAATATATGAATTAGATATGATAGATAAAATAATAAAGTGATCACTGATAAAATTTATAAATAGGAGATACAAATGTAATTCTAATAATTACTCTAGCATAGACCTACAAATCACTAATTTATTCATTCTATAGCAACAGATTAAGCTCCTCCTATCTGCTGGGTGACAGGTGGCCAAATTAAGCAATCAACAAGCCTTTCTTAAACACCTCCAGCATAACAGGCTGGGTTCTAGAGATGCAAACAGTAGTAAGGCCATAGTACTGATAGAAACTGCCCTTGACAAAAACTTCTATTTAGCTTATGACCTTGACAACAGCTTGTATCCAGAGCCCCTGGACTAATCAATCATGCTCCAGCCTCTAAGAACCGACCACAAAACCAGAGAGTTAGTAACTTTAGAACTAATTAACATACTTCCTTTTCCATCAGCCAATCCTAGGCACCTTTACCCTATAAAAGAACAAATTTGACCCTGGCTGTGGCTGCTTCTGCCTCCCTTAAGGAAAAAAAAGCCACTGGGTGCACTTACCATGAAGAAATGCCCTTCCTTGATTTAGAGACAGCCTGAGAGAATACTTTCAAGATGACAGTGTAACTAACAGTAAACAAATAATCCCTGAACCGCTCCAAAACTGCACAGTCCCTTTGATCCTTCAATATCACTGCTAAGTCCATATCCCAAAGAGATCAAAAAAGGGGGAAAGGAGTTCCTATTTGTAGAAAAATATTTGTAACAACTCTTTTTATGGTGCAAAGACTTGGAAATTGATGGGATGCCCATCAATCGGGGAATGGCTGAACAAGTTATTGTATATTACTATAAGGAAATATTCCCATGCTACAAGAAAAGATGAGCTTGCAGATTTCAGAAAAACCTGGAAAGTCTCATATGAACGGATGCAAAATCAAGTGAGCAGAACCAGGAGAACATTGTAGACAGCAACCGCATTACTGTATGATGGTCAAATGTGAATGACTTAGCTAGTCTCAGAAATAAAATGATTGAGACATTTCCAAAGGACTCACGATGAAAAATGCTATCCATCTCCAGAGAAATAGCTGATGCAGTCTAAATGCAGATCAAAGCATACTCTTTTTCACTTTCTGCATTTTGTCATGTTTTTCCTCCCTTTGGGTCTATATATTCATTCCTTCATAACATGACTAATATAATAATATAATTTACATGATCGAACATGTACAACCTATACTAAAATGCTTCCTGTCTTAGGGAGGGTGGAGGTGAGGGAAGAAGAGAGAAAATTTGGAACTCAAAATTTTTTAAAATGAATGTTAAAAATTGTCTTTATGAGGGAGGGGATTCTGGGAAGATGGCAGAGTAGGTCAGAAAATTCTAAACTCTCTAGATTTTCCCCCAGAAAGCAGTAAAACAGCATCTCAGTTTGAACAAAGTCCAGGTAACACAAATAAGAATTGGGGCACAATGGGGTTCCCCTAGAACCATTCTAGAAGATCAAAAGAAAAATCCCAGGACAAGTTTGCTTCCTGTAAAGAGTAAACACCTTAATGCTAGGGTCTGCTTAAACAACAAGCAGCAAGCCCTGGGCTTAGCTGGGGTGGGAGGCTTCCTTAGCTCAAGCAACAGGAAATTTTACCCTGGGGAACTGAGGGGATTTGGGCATCTGAGACAGGGAAGATCCAAGTGCACCTCTGGTGACAAACAGCATCAGACCCAGCTATGCTGCAGAGAACGACTCATTCTAGAAGGAAAGAGAATACACCCAATGTGTGCACAAGGAGTGGGGTAGGGTGCCCTTGGCTATGGGCACTTACAGGAGGCTAGAGTCTTGGCTTTGTTTCTAAGCTAGAGGAGAGATCTGAGGATCTGAAGTCAGAGACACTACTCTTAAATTAAGGAATTAGTACCAAATATGCACAGGCAAAAGAGAAAGAATCCAACCATAGAAAGTTATCATGGGAATAAAGAAGAACAGGGTTCATCTTCAGAGGAGGATATCGAAGGAGAGAAACTCTCTTCTACCCCAAAGAGTAATGTCAGATGGCCACCTGCCCAAAAACAATTTGTAGAAGAACTTAAAAAGACTTTAAAAATCAAATGAGAGAGACCCAGGAAAAAAATGAGAACAATTCAAGAAAAATAAGACTATGAAAAGAATTAGAAAAGGAGATCCAGAGTCTTAAGGAAGAAAATCACAACTTGAAAATTAGAATTGGGCAAAGGGAAGCCAGAAAAGGTTTAAGAGATCCAGAAATAACAATATAAAATATAAAGAATGGAAAAATACAAGAGAAATTGAAACCTCTTATAAGAAAATCAAAAGATCTGGAGAAGAGTTTAAGAAAAGAAAAAGAAAACATAAGAATCATCAGACTACCTGAAAGCTATGATTAAAAAGGAATCTTGATACAATAATACAAGAAATAATGAAAGAAAACTGTCCTGAAGCATTAGAGCAATAGGGGAGAGCAGTTCTGGGGTGCAGAGCCAAGATGGCAGCTGGAAAGCAGGGACTAGAATGAGCTCCCTGCCAAGTCCCTCCAAAAACCAGTAATAAATGGCTCTGAACCAATTCTAGAACTGCAGAAACCACCAAGTGGTGGAGGGAAGCAGGGCTCCAGCCCAGGACAGCCTGGATAGTCTCTGGATAAGGTGTATCCCGCACAGAGCTGGGAGCAGAGGGGAGCAGAGCAGAGCCCAGAGTGGGTGGTGCTGACCAACCAGACCATGAGCCAGGTGGAGCATTCCCCAGCGCCCTGAATCAGTGAGCTGCAGCAGTTACCAGACTTCTCAACCCACAAACACCAAAGACAACAGAATAGGTTAGTGGAAAAAGCTGCTGGGGACTGGGATAGAGTTTGCAATTCAGCCACCTCCCCAGGGGCAGCAGAGGTGGGGCAGCTACAGAACTACAGCTGCAATTGCTCCTGGCCCCAGTCCCACCTGGTGGGAGGAATTAAGTGGAGGATCAGAGCAGGAGTGAAGAGCCTGCTGAACATCTAAGTCTAGTCCTGGTTGGGGGTTCTTGGGGAAGGAGGAGTGCTGGTATGGCAGCGCATCCCCCGAAGCTTAGAACAAAGAACTCTTTAGTCTACAAGCAGTCATACCCCACTGAAAAATTCAAGGGTCAAGTAAGTTGGCTGGGAGTATGGCCAGGCAGAGAAAATGCACAAAGATTCAGTCTCAGACTCTGGAATCCTTCTTTGGTGACAAAGAAGACCAAAACGTACAGTCAGAAGAAGTTAACAAAGTCATAGAGCCTACAACAAAAACCTCCAAGAAAAAACATTAACTGGTCTCAGGCCATGGAAGAGCTCAAAAAGGATTTAGAAAAGCAAGTTAGAGAAGTAAAGGAAAAATTGGGAAGAGAAATGAGAAGGATGCGAGAAAACCATGAAAAACAAGTCAATGACTTGCTAAAGGAAACACAAAAAATACTGAAAAATATACTGAAGAAAACAACTCCTTAAAAATAGACTAACTCAAATGACAAAAGAGCTCCAAAAAGCCAATGAAAAGAATGCCTTGAAAGGCAGAATTAGCTAAATGGAAAAGGAGGTCCAAAAGACCATTGAAGAAAATACTACCTTAAAAATGAGATTGGAGCAAGTGGAAGCTAGTGACTTGATGAGAAATCAAGATATTATCAAACAGAACCAAAGGAATGAAAAAATGGAAGACAATGTGAAATATCTCATTGGAAAAACCATTGATCTGGAAAATAGATCCAGGAGAGATAATTTAAAAATTATTGGACTACCTGAAAGCCATGATCAATAAAAGAGCCTAGATATCATCTTTCAAGAAATTATCAAGGAGAACTGCCCTGATATTCTAGAGCCACAGGGCAAAATAGAAATTGAAAGAATCCATTGATGGCCTCCTCAAATAGATCCCAAAAAGAAATCTCCTAGGAATACTGTCGCCAAGTTCCAGAGTTTCCAGGTCAAGGAGAAAATACTG
>JAQQSZ010007758.1:0-13223 GCA_028646595.1 Phalanger gymnotis | reverse complement strand
GGTGAGTCACGTGTGTGACTCACCCCTGCTGCTGACAAAGATGTAAAAGCCAAGGGTTGGCCTCTTCTTCCTTGGAGCTCTTTGCTGCAGCAGTGGTGGCGCGTGTGACTGGGCCAGCCCTTGTTCTGAGCTCCCGGGCTGAACCTAGATGTTGGTAACTATGAATTGTATTGGGTCTGTCTGTTGATGTTTGTAATTTGTTTGTATTTTGCTCTGAAGTTCAGTGTGCTGGCTTTTTCCACTGAACTAAGTGAATGATATTTGTGTGCTGAATTAAAGTAAGCTTGCAACCCCTTCACCTTGCTTTCCTTATTAAGGCAGATCAAAAGAACATGTGCTTTCTGGGTGCTGGCAGCTTTCTGGGTGCTGGCTGTGGGTGGATCTTACACCCCCACATGAGCTGCTAGCCAGATTGTGGAAACAGCAGGGCTCTAGCCCAGGACAGCCTGGATGGTGTCTGGGTAAGGTGTGTCCCGCACGGAGCTGGGAGCCGAGCAGAGCCCAGCGTGGGCTGCACGGATCAACCAGACCAGGAGCCAGGTGGAGTGTGCCCTAGCACCCTGAATCAGTGAGCTGTGACAGTTACCAGACTTCTCAACCCACAAACACCAAAGACAACAGAGAAGGTAAGTGGGAAAAGCTGCTGGGGACAGAGTGTAAAAAGGAATTTGTGGTTTGGCCACCGCCCCTGGGGCAGCGGAGGTGGGGCAGCTACAGAACTACAGCTGCAGTTGCTTCTGGTCCCAAGCCCACCTGATGGGAGGAATTAAGTGGTGGATCAGAGTAGGAGTGAAGAGCCTGCTGAAGTGAAGTGAGCAGAACCAGGAGAACATTGCACATAGTAACAGCAATACTGTAACGATGATTAAGTGTGAACAACTTAGATACTGTAGACAGTGATCCAAGACAATTCCAAAGGACTCATGATGAAAAGTCCTATCTATCTCCAGAGAGGGAACTGATGAACCCTGAGTGCAGACTGAAGTATAATTTTTCAGTTTCTGCTTTTTTTCTCTCTTCCCTACATACCAAGTATTTTTACTTGGGGTCCGCAAACTCCCCACCCCCTAAGGTCTTTGATAGATAAAAAATTTGTATCTTTATTTTCAGTAACCTTGAACTGAAATTTAGTATTTCCTTCAATTGTGAATTTTAAAACAGACAAATAACAAAGCATTATTTTGAGGTGTTTATAAGCTTTACCAGATTGCCAAAGGGATCCATAGGACCAAAAAGTATTAGAAGTCCTGCTGTTTCCTTGATAAACTCATCAGCTCCCGTGGGTTTAGCTATTATCTCTACGTAGACAACTCCCAGATCTGTATTTCCAGAGCCAGTTTTTTTTCCCTTGAGCTCGTCCTGCCAATTACTTAATTCAAACTCGATGTCCCAGAAACATCTTAAATTCAACATGGCTAAAATTAAACTCATCTTTCTCTCTAAACCTTCTCCTTTTCCAAGCTTCTCTATTTTTGTTGAAAGCACCTTTCCCCTGACTCAGGTTCATAATCTCAGCATTATCCTGGATTCCTCACTTTCCCTCAGCCTCCACCTCCAATCAATTGCCAAATTTTATTATTTGTACCTTCACAGCATCTCTCCAACATGATCCCTTCTCTCCATTCACATGGCTACCACCTTAATCCAGGCCCTCATCACCTCTTACCTAGACAATTGCAACAGCCTCCTCACTATTTCTCACCAGTCATCATCCCACACACTGCTGAGAAAGTAATTTTCTGGGCAGATCTGACCATGTGATTCCCTTCTAGGACAAAATATAAACCCTTCTTAATAAAAAATAAATCCTTCTATTTAGTTTTTTAAATCCTTCACAACCTAGCCCCAACCTGTCTTTCCAGCCTCAATATACATACTCCCTTTCTCTCATTCTTCCATCCAGCCAGACTGGCCTTCCTTCTGTTCTTCACACGAGACACTTCATATCCCAGCTCCGTGTCTTTGTTCTGGATATTTTGCATACTTAGTGCTTTAGTAAGCACCTACTATGTGCCATGCACTGTGCTAGGCACTGGAATTCACTGGAAGGAACTTTTTCCTTACCTCTCCCTCATAGAGTCCCTCTCTTTCTTCCAGAGGAAATTCGGGTATCATCATTATGTTTGACAAGAAGCCTTTCCTGATTCCTCCAGTTGTTGACGCATACCTTCCCTCCCAAACTACCTTATTTAACTACTTTGTATCTGTTTGTATTTATTAACTTTTTATGTATGCTATCTATACTTGTATATGTACTTGTTCTTTCTCTCATTAGAATGTGAACTTCTTTCAGGTAGGGATTATTTAATTCCAAGTTTTTGTCTCCACAGCACCTAGTTCCTGCTGCTTAGTAGATCCTGGTTGAGTGCCTGAAGCATTGGACCTTACTTCTCTGTGAGTAGGTTATCAGAACCTTTCCAAGGCTTTAAGGCAGGTTTTATAGGACAGTCAAGAGGACAGAATGTAAGGAGACTGAGTGTCTTGGACAGAGGGCTGAGAGGAAGGGGAAAGTGGAAAGGAGGAGGAAGGAAATTGTAAAGGGCAGGAAGGTATAGAACTCTGGTGCAGTAGTTAATCTTCTGTAGGTCCATGCAATTACAGTTATGGGATCATACATCATGACCCAGGCTCAAGATCTTTTTAGACTGCTATTATCAGGTTTTTTTTAATATTCTGTGAAAAAAAAAAAGCTGTTTTGCTTTTATAGAATACAAAAACAACCACTCCAGGAACAAACTGGTGAGAAATAATGCAGATGTGTGTGGTGTAATGAAAATAGTCCTGGACTGAAAGTTAGGAGATTTGATAGCTATGTGACCTTGGGTAAATTACTTATCCTCTCTGGGCCTCAGCTTTCTCATTTGTCATATGACAACAGGGTTGAAAGATTCCTTCCAGGATTGAGATTTTTTGGTTTACCAGATGCTTTCTGATGCCTCAGTCCATTGACTTTCTGTATTCCTGAAATGGTATTTATGTTCCTCCAAAACCATTCGTTCAACAAACACATGTTAAGCATCTGCTATGTTCACACCACTGTTCTATATATTGAATGAGCCAGGAAATTTAGATAAGATACCACCCAAATCCTCTTGAAGATCATAATGATAGTAGGGAATAAGATGCAAACATTCTGCTTGTTTCCAGATGAGAAAAAGGAGCAGGACAGGTCAGGTGAGGTCGAGAGAGTCTCTTCCCAACTTTTCTAGCTTAACTTTTATGCAGGAAAATTCTTTTCTTCAAAATTCTCTTCTCTGTGTGGCACTCTGATATAGCCTTACCTTTCAATGCATTCAAAGAAGAGAGACTGTCTCTGTTTGAAATTCACATTCCTTGATTGACCTCAGTAGGACAATGGAAAGAATTCTGGAGTCAGGGAACCAGGGCCTGAACCCCACCTCTGACACTCTCTACCTGTGTGACGGTGGGCAAGTCACTAAACCTCACTGTGCCTCAGTTTCTTTATCTGGAAAATGAGTGGGTTGGACCGGATGGGCTCTGAGGTTCCTTGGCGCTCTAGAGCTATGCTCCTATGACCCGGTCATTGACTAATGAACTGGGATTTTACTACCTCTTTCCCAGCATCTCTGCACAGATGACGGTGATCTGGGCCTCTGGTAACTTTGCTGATACTTTCTTTCAGCAAGAGGATGGGGGTAGTGGTAGTGGGAAGAGGAAGTTCAGACCCATTCAGACATATTGAACTTAGAAACATTTGCTGTTTTCTCCTTACCTGTTTTGTTCTGATAAAAGAGAGAGCGAAGGTAGAGGAAGAGAGCCTGTAGTATAATTCCTAGTCTTTGGGGAAATTCTTCATTTCTAACCATATCGAAAGACTCGACCAAACCAGAGCAGGGATTTATTGTGTGAGGCAAGTCTCCATTGGTGCTATTAATTATTTACAGGGCTTGCTCTGAAGAGGTCTGGGTTGCATCAGGGCCTGGAATACATTATTCATACAGGTCTGGTTCCTACAGGTTTTTATTATCAACTTGAGGCTAGAATTCAAAATCAGCTGCATCTACAGGGGCAGGTTCCTGTTGTCACCAAGGGAATGCATCTTTGCATCTTCTCTCCAGGCTCCAGTCTCGACACCTGCTAATGTCTTTATACCAGTGTTTGGATGACACAGATGTTTGGGATGGAAGGATAAGGACAAAGGGGATGCTTTCAGTGGGTGGGGGTAATCATGTGATTTCTGAGACCAAGGTATTTGGGGCTGAGACTGAAAGTCAGACTGGTCTCAGGCAGTTTAGAAGAATAGGAAATGGCATGAAGTCCAAGGTTTCTGTCCAAGGGAGGGAACAGTGTAGAGCCTGGGGCTAAACATGGTAGGCCCTAGGCTAATTAAAAAAATTTTTTAATTTATTATTTATTAACATTTTTCTTTTTAGATTATGAGTTCTGAATTCTCTCTCTCTCTTCCTCCCCCATTTCCCTACTCTGAGAAGGTAAGGAAAATGATATCAATTATACATGTGAAATCATGTAAAACGCATTTCCACATTAGCCATATTTTTAAAAAATCAAGAAAAAGAAAGAAAATCTTATTTCAATTTGTACTCAGAGTTAATCAGTTCTCTTTCTGAAGGTGAATAGCATTTTCTCATCATATCAAGGCAATTTTCCTTGATAATTTCTTGAAAGATGTTGTCTAGACTTTCTTTGATTATGTCTTTCAGGTAGTCCGATAATTCTTAAATTCTCTCTCCTTGATCTATTTTCCATCAATTGTTTTTCCAATGATATATTTCACACTTTCTGCTATTTCTTCATTTTTTCACTTTGTTTTTATTGTTCGTTGATGTCTCATGGAGTTATTAGCTTCCGCTTGACCAATTCTAAATTTTAAGGAATTATTTTCTAGAGTGAGCTTTTGCCACTTTTCCATCATGTCCTTTGGATCACTATATTGATCAGAGTAGACAAGTCTTTCACAGTTAATCATCATTACAACATTGCTCTTACTGTGCACAATGGTGCTTCTGGTTCTCCTTACTTGTTTTTGCATCAGTTAATATAGTTCTTGCCATGTTTTTCTGAAACCACCCTCTTCATCATTTCTTATAGCAAAATCGTACTCCATCACAATCATATGCCACAACTTATTCTGCCATCTCCCAAATGATGGGCCTCTTTTTGATTTCCAATTATTTGCCACTACAAAAAGAGCTGCTATAAATATTTTTATGCAAATATGTCCTTTTCCTTTTTCCTTAATCTTTTTGGGATACAGACTTAGTAGTGGTATTACCGGGTCAACGGGTATGCACAGTTTTATAGCCCTTTGGGCATAGTTTCAAATTTTTTTCCAGAATGGTTGGACCAGTTCACTATTCCACCAGTAGTTCACTACTGTACCTATTTTTCCTTCACTCCCTCCAGCATGTTATTTCTGATGGGAGTGAGGTGGTACCTCAGAGTTGTTTTAATTTGCATTTTCATATGACTATAGATAGTTTTAATTTCTTCTTCTGATAACTGCCTATTCATATCCTTTGACTATTTGTCAATTGAGGAATTGCTCTTATTTTTATAAATTTGACTCAGTTCTAACTCAGTATATATTTGAGAAATGAGGCTTTTATCAGCAAAACTTGTAAATTTTTTGATATTACTTCATTCTCTATGATACCTTTTGACATAACGTAGTTTCCCTTATTGTCCCTTTTAATTAGGTCTATTTTTGCTTTTGCTTTGTCTGAGATCATGATTGCTACTTCTGCCTTTTTTTACTTCAGCTGAAGCATGTTAGATTCTGTTCCAGCCCTTTATTTTAACTGTGTCTTTCTGTTTCAAATGTTTCTTGTAAACAACATGTTGAATTCTAGTTTCTAATCCATCCTGTTGTCTGCTTCCATTTTGTGGGTGAGCTCATCCCATTCACATTCACAGTTAAGATTATTGTGTATTTCCCTCCATCCTAATTTCTTCTGTTTCTCTTTTCCATTTGACCAGTTCTGCTTTTTAAGCAGTTTTTTCAGCAGTGGATTTTACCATTTGACCAATTCTGGTTTTTAAGGTGTTATTTTCTTCAATTTTTTTGTGCCTCATTTACCAAGCTATTAATTCTGTTTTCATAATTTTCTTACATTCCTCTCATTTCTTTTCCCAATTTTTTCCTCTACCAATCTTACCTTTTTAATTCTTCTAGGAATTCTCATTGGTCCAATTAGCTTAGGTCCAATTAGCATTTTCGACGCTTTTTTTGCAGCTGTTTTCACATTGTTATCTTCTTCTGAGTTTATGTCTTGGTCTACCCTGCCTCAATAGTTGCTTTTTGTGGTGAAATTATTTTTTTGTTGTTGTTTGCTCATTTTCCAGTCTATTTCTTGACTTTAAACTTTATGATAAAGTTTATGTTAAAGTTATGTTTAAAAAGTTGGACTGTGCTCTGGGTCTGGGGAGGCACTGTCCTCAGCTTCAGACTTTTTCATGCTACTGTTTTCAGAGCTAATTCTAGAAGTCTGCAAGTTTTTGGTGCTTCCAAGGTGGTGAGATCCTGAAAGAGGTATGGTCACTGCTCTCCTGGTCTGTGCTCTGGTTTTACCCAGGAAAGGGCTCTGGTCTCCTGCACAAGCAAATGCTGGAGCTCCTCTTTGCCTTGGAACTGTGACCAGGGTTCCTGTTCCCATGTGACTGATCACCAGAGCTCGTCTCCGTCCTGGAACTGTGATCTACAACTGTGTATGGGCAATAGAGCTGCCAGTCAGCTCGGCTGTACCCTGTGCCAGCAAAGGGTCCCCTGTAATTTCTTTCTGACCAGTTGTCTGACCCCCTTACTGTCTCTGGGCTTAGAACTTCCAAAGCTGCTATTGCTGCTGTAGCTGCTGTTGTTGCTGTGTGTGTGTGTGTGTATGTGTGTGTGTGTCCTTGTTTTTCACCCTTAGCCCAGGGAATGAAGCATTTTATCATCTGAAAGACCACTGGTTCTGAGTCAGAGCAGCCTAGGCTCAAATTTCATTTCTAGTGCTTATCATCGCTGTAAATAAGTCTTTTAATCTTTCTGGGTCTCAGTTTCCTCAGTTATAAAATGAGGAGGTTGACCTAGAAGGCCCTTGAGGTTCAATCAATTAGTCAACATTTATTAAACACCTACTATGTGCCAGGCACTGTGCTAAGTGGTAGGGATATAAAAAGAGGCAAAAGACAGTCCCTGCCCCCAGGGAGCTTACAATCTAGTGGTGGGGGCAGCAAACAAAGAAATATGTACAAAACAAGCTGGATACAAGATAAATAGGAAATAATTAACAGAGGAAAGGCATTAGAATTTAGAAGTATTAGGAAAGGCTTTGTGTAGAAGGCGGGATTTTAGCTGGGACTTAAAGGAAGACAGGGAGGTCAGTCAGTGGAGATGGGGAGGGAGAACATTCCGGGCTTGGGGTACAGCCAGAGAAAGTGCCGGGAGAAATGGAGTGTCTTGTTTGAGGAACAAGCAGGAGGCCAGTGTTGCTGGATCAAAGAATGAGTAGGGAAGCTAAGCTATGAAGGGCTTTGAATGCCAAGCAGAGCATTTGGTATTTGATCCTGGAGGTGGTGGGGAGCCTCAGGAGTTTGGTGAATAGGAGGTTGACAAGATCTGGCCTTCTAGGTTCCCATTTATCGTCTTTGGCAAATCCTCTTCACAAACTTTTCCTCTTTAGGATACAAGAAGGGGTGTGCTAGTAGTATGTTTAACAAATAGGTCTTGGTGGGGCAGGGAGGAAGTACCCATGAAGCACTTTTAAGTCTAATCTGCATTATTAAAATTTTCTCCATCACTTTTTTTTTGCTTTTGGAGGTAATCGGGCTTAAGTGACTTGACCAGGTCTCATAGCTAGTAGGTGTCTGCGTAACAACAATGTTGCTAGCAGCTGTTGTGGGGGTGAAAGACCAACAACACCAGCACACAGAAGGGCTGCTAGCCTTTGATCCTTTGATCTGCTTTTCTAAGGAAAGCAACTTTAAGGGGTTAACAATCTCAGTTTAATTAAATATACATATATAATTCACTTAGTTCAGGGGAAAAAGCCGGCATCCTGAACTTCAGAGAGAATACAAGCAGAAATTACAAGCATACATTATATAAACAAAGCAAATAAATATAAATCATAAATAAACATGGTAATATATAGTTACCAGAGAGAAGCACCAACATCTGGGTTTTCAAAGTGGGTGGGGGCGGGGCCTGGGCTACCCAGAGTCTCATCACCAACATCTTTTCAATGAGTGTGCCCCTCCCAAAGGCAAACCACCAGCTTCAGAGTTCTTATACTCTGTTCAGAGCCCTGAGACCTCAGATGCTACTTAGCAAAAAAATGTGGGGCCTGGGGCCTCACATCTAGTTAGTGAAAGGGTATGGGCCTGCCTCTAATCAGGCTCCCTTTGTTGGCCCCACCTGAGGTCTATTTAACAGGTGGGGAAAGATCTTTCACTTACAGATTGGCCTTACAGTCTGAGGCTGGATTTGAACTCAGGTCCTCCAGATTCCAGGTTCAGTGCCCTGTCCATTGTTCCACCTAGCTGCTGTTCCTTCACTTTTTAAAGTCTAGGCAAGCAACAGAACAGTAACTCAAACTCTCATATGTAGCATCTGCTGATTTCCTTAGAAATGCTTAGAAATGTAAATGCTCTCGATAAAAATTTAATTATCAGTTCTAACCAGCCTGTAGGAACCAGCTCCAACACACACCCATGAAGGCACAGGACAGGAAGGGCATGGTAGATCAGGGCTAAGCAAGGTGAGAGAAAGCTCACCTGGCTTTGCAGCTGGGTGCAGAGGAGAAGGGCCTCCCCCTTCACTGGGCCCCTTAGAGCTGGTCTCTGGCAAAGTCAGGAAGGTGGTAACTTTGGTGCTTGATCACCCAGCCTTCCCTTTTCTTTGCTCTGGTGCCCTCTGTATCTCAAGCCCTTCTCATCAGAAGGAATTATCTGACAAACTATTCTAGGCTAATGTGAATTCTTCCAGAAAAAATTTGTAATTTAAGAGGACAATGAAAAATGAGATAGAATTTTGGGCATCGGTGAGGAAATACTTTTTTATTCCAAGAGGATTATGCGTTTGGAGCGGGAAAGGGGTCATCTAGTCCAGCCTCCTCCTTTTACAGGCCTATTGAGATTAACTGACTTGCCTGAAGTCATCCAGGTAATTAATAACAGCTGGGTTTTGGATCCAAGTTTTCTCCAAAACCAATATTCTTCCCCCCACCCTTCTACCTCTCCAATCACGTGATCTAGGAGATTACATATTTTGCCTTTATCAGGTTGGTCCTAATGCATGCACCTGGAAAAGTACAAATATTCCTTCTCATCAGGTTGGTTCTGCTAATGCAAGCACCTGGGAAAATGCAAATACTTCCTCCCATCAGGTTGGTTCTGTTAATATGTGTATCTGGCAAAGCACAAATATTCCCCCTCCATCTCTACTCCCAGGCCACATGCTAGCTTCCATTTAAAAAAGTAACTCCCACTCCCTTGTTCTCCTTCCTGCTGTTTTCTAGATGGCTTTTCCTCCCTTCCCCCCCTTCCTGGTGTAATCCACTCGGCTGGCTAAGTGCCAGTGTTAGTAGGCCCAATGTCAAAAGCAAGAGCTTTTTGCATCCCAGTCTCCTTTCCCCACCTCCTCCACCCTCCCACCCCTAGCAGTGGCAATATATGGCTTTGCTGAGTATTCAAGGTAAAGCGGCAAGGAGGTAGGAGAGGAGAAAGGAAGGGTTGGCTTTGGGTGCAAGTCACTAAACTGAACTAGAGGGTCTTAAGAGTGTATGGGGACCAAGAACAATTTGTTCCATCACCCCTTAGATAAGAAACTCCCAAGGCTCTTGGTAGCAAGAAGAGCCCAGGTTTTCAGAGTTTCCAGTCTGGTCCTTTCCCCTTGAGTGGCCCTCTGGAGGTGGGCATATTCAGAATAGGCCTTTGGAGTTGATGGAATCAGCAACTACCCACATGGAATGTTTTAAGACTTAGAATCTAAGTGGAGGATGCTTCCGTTTCAACCCCATACTTTTCTGCTCCCAATTTTCTCTTTCTCCAGACTTTCAGGAAACTTGAATTCCCTCCATTTGAGTCACTCTTTTTAATTAAGGCATCGTATCCAGAAGACCCCTAGGTCAAATAACCTGCCTAGTCTTTGTGTCAAGAACGTCCTTCCTCATTTGAACTGTCTGAAGCAAAGTTGCGTCCTCAGAGAAGCTTGGGAGCTGCCAGCCAGGGGAAGCTGGGCTGCAATCTCAGCTAGAGAGCTGGTGGCAACTGTCAGGCATTTGGGGCTGCTTTTAAAAGGACAAGTGGAAACCTTCTCCTTTGTGATCTATTGCTCACTCTGGGAACTCTATTTTAGTTTAGAAAGCAGATAATTTACCCATCCTGAAGTGCTAGGCCTGTCTCCTATTTTACTCTGCATTCCTCGAGTTATTTTCTCAGTGAAAGGTTGATTAGGACAGCTTTACTGCTCTTTCCACCTGAAACTGAGTCTGCTGTGGAGACCAGTAGCCCCCTTTCCCCCCTTCTTCCCAGGTGTCCTATTTAATTCTCCCATATAGATTCCCTTCTTTCCCTAAGGTATTGTAATGCCTTAGGCCTTTTCCATGAGTATCTCACCATTCTCCCTCCCCAGCTCCCTCCTTCTCAATCTTCTCAATTATTTCGTAAAAGAAACTCCCATTTGTACACCCTACTCAGTGCCCAGCTATTACTTGTTATAAATTGAATACAAGATGTTTACTCATCCTGTGCACAATACAAGTCCTTTCTCATCTTTACCACTCAAAGCGACTGAGAAAGACCCCTGATGTGATATTAGACTCATCAGTCAGGAGTCCTAGGTTAGAATCCTATCTCAAATCCTGTGACCCTGGGTGAGTCACTCAACAACAAGCCTACTGGGCACCAGATACTGTGGTATCCTCTTCTGCCACTGGCAGTACAAAGACAGGAGAGAGAGAGAGAGACAGAGAGACAGAAAGAGAGGGAGAGAGACAGAGGCAGAGAAACAGAGAGAGAGAGAGAAAGTGCAGCTTCTCTTAATTAGAGAGTTTACTTTCTATCAGAGACAAATGCTATTTGCATAAGGTAATTTGTGGGGTGAGGTGGAGGTACCAGTAACTGAAGAGATCATGAAAGACTTTATTTAGAAAGTGGTTCTTGAGCTAAGTCTCGAAAGAAACCCAGGATTCTTAGGGTAAAGATGAGGAGGGAGTGCATTCCAGGAATGAGGAAGAGCTGGTGCAAAAATGTAGGTAGAGGCAAAGAGATGGAGTGTCTATGAAGAACAGAGAAAAGGTCTTTTTGGAGAGTGTAGAAGGGAGTTATGAGCAGTAAGGCTGCAAAAGTTGGGGTCAAGTTGTAAAGAACTTTGAATGCCAAATAAGAGTTTAGCCTAGGGTCAGAAAGATCTGAATACAAATCCTGCCTCAGATACTTAGTAGCTATGTGATCCTGGGCAAGTCACTTAACCTCTGCCTCAGTTTCCTTATCTGTAAAATGGGGACTATAATAGCACCTCCCTCCCAGGGTTATTGTGAGGATCAAATGAGATAATGATTGTGAAACACTTGGCATGGTGCCTGGCACATAGTAAGTACTATATAAATGTTAACTATTACTAGTATTAGTATTAACATATTTGATCCTCAGGACAAATAGGGAACCTCTGGAGTTTACTGAGTAGGGCAGTGAGGTGGTCAGAACCAGGCTCAGAGCTCCAGTTTTCTCATCTGTAAAATGAGGATAATAAAATGTGCATTAGCTACTTCATAGAATTGTTGCGAAGAAAGTGCTTGGTGGATATTAAAAACATTAGCTGGATGGAGAATGTTCTCATTAAAATGTTACTATCGCACCAGCTTCAGTTAGTCAGTAAGCATTTGTAGCAAGGCTTTCTGTGTGTGGTGACGGCTGTCCCCTCAACATAGCATAGGAGGTGTTATGTGGCTTCAAGGCAGAATAGATCTCTCTAGCCTCTTCTACATTCCCTACACCCCTCCACCTTCTCCAAGTGAGACCTTAATTATCGTTGGGAGAGGAAGCAGGAGGTTGTGGCCAGAAGCCTGGCTGATCTGTTCTCCTTAGAGAGGCAGAGTAGTAGGCTAGAATTCTATCTGCTCCCTCAAATATTATTCATCTAGGGGATATGATCAGGTTAAGTGATTATCGCTATTTCATTAAATGAGGAGAGGAAGGAGGACCCCAAACTCTTTATCTGAAGCTTAACCCCTGTCCTACCAAATACCTATTCCACAACAAACATAGCAGTTATTAAAGAAAACCCATTTATAGAAGTCAGCAGCAAAACAGAAATCAGAGGAAGTATATATACACCAGACAATACAGAATGAAGGAGCTTTCCTTGTTAGGAGCAAAGTAACCAAGTTCAACCAAAAGAGAATCCTAGATCTCTCCCAAGGGGATGTTCCCAGAAGTCTCTACTGGCCAGCTGTGTTGGTAAGCAAAATGGGCTCCTTAACACTTAGTTCAGCAAGTGCACTTGAAGAGTTTGGCTTTTGTTTGCTTTGAGTAATTCAACTATTTCATTGAATCTTACCAAGTGCTAAGCCCCAGGCCCAAACCCCTATTAGGTGTAAAACCTATGTGGGTGTGGATTGGCAACTAAGGTGGGGCCCAAGGTGGGGCTAACTCCAAGGAGGGTCTAGTTTACATGTCTGGGACGGCAGAAGCTCTTAGACCACGTGGATTTAAGTCTGCCTCTTTGTGATGATTTTAGGTCAAGTGGGTGAGTCACGTGTGTGACTCACCCCTGCCGCCGACAAAGATATAAAAGCCAAGGGATGGCCTCTTCTTCCTTGGAGCTCTTTGCAGCAGGAATGGTGGCGTGCATGACTCTGGGCCAGCCCTTGTTCTGAGCTCCCAGGCTGAACCTAGATGTTGGTAACTATGAATTGTATTGGGTCTGTCTGTTTGTAATTTAAGGGCTCTTGAGATGGTGTTGATGAAGAAACTCCGGACAGCTGTAGCTAAGGAGCCCTCCAGCTTGTAAACCTGGATGCTGAGACTTTGTTGAACTCTGGTAACTGTGTATTGGGATTTGAATCAGACAAGGTCTGTCTGTTGATGTTTGTAATTTGGTTGTATTTTGCTCTGAAGTTCAGGGTGCTGGCTTTTTCCCCTGAACTAAGTGAATGATATTTGTGTGCTGAATTAAAGTAAGCTTGCCAACCTCTTCACCTGGCTGTCCTTATTAAGGCAGATCAAAAGAACCTGTGTTTTTGTGGCGTGCTGGCAGCTTT
>JAQQSZ010007757.1:0-13223 GCA_028646595.1 Phalanger gymnotis | reverse complement strand
AGGGTGAGAGAGATTAATGTATTGAGAGAGGGAGAAAGGGAGAGATAGAATGGGGTAAATTATCTCACATAAAAGTGGCAAGAAAAAGGAGTTCTGTAGGAAGGGAAGAGGGGGCAGGTGAAGGGGAATGAGTGAATCTTGCTCTCATCATATTTGACTTGAGGAGGGAATAACACACAAATTCAATTGGATATCTTACCCCACAGGAAAGTAGAGGGAAGAGGATAAGAAAGGGGGGGGATGAGAGAAGGGAGGGCAGATCAGGGGAGGAGGAAATCAAAAGCAAACACTTGAAAAGGGACAGGGTCAAAGGAGAAAATGGAATAAAGGAGAACAGGATAGGATGGAAGGAAATATAGTTTTTCACAACATGATTATTGTGGAAGTGTTTTGCATAATGATACATGTGTGTCCTATGTTGAATGGCTTGCCTTCTTAGGGAGGGTGGGTGGGGAGGCAACCCAGGGGAGAGAATTTGGAACTCAAGGTTCTGAAAGTGGATGCTTAAAAAAATGTTGTTTTTGCATGCAACTGGGAAATAAAATATACAGGCAATGGGGTATAGAAATCTATCTTACCTTACAAGAAAGTAAGGGGAAACGGGACAGGAGTGGGGGGACTGAGGTGACAGAAGGGAGGGCTGACTCAGGAACAGGGCAATCAGAAAATATGCTATCTTGGAGTGGGGGGGGGGAGAAATGGGGAGAAAATTTGTAACTCAAAATCTTGTGGAAATAAACTAAAAATACCAAACAATAAAATATTAAAAAAAGAATTTACACCACTTGGTCTATATATGTTTAGTATTGACATTACTTCATTTTCTATGGTACCTTTTAGCAAGATGTAGTTTCCTTCTTTAACTCTTTTAATTAGGTCTATTTTTGCTTTTGCTTTGAGATAAGGATTGCTACCCCTGCTTTTTTTTTTTACTTCAGCTGAAGAATTCTGAAGATTCTGCTCCAGCCCCTTACCTTTACTCTGTGTGTAACTCTCTACTTCCGGTGTGTTTCTTGTAAACAACATATTGTAAGATTCTGTTTTTTGATCCACTTGCTATCTGCTTCCATTTTATGAGAGAGTTTGTCCCATTGATTCCATTCTATCCCATTCACATTCACAGTTATGATTACTGTGTATTTGCCTCCATTTTATTTTTTCCTTCAGTTGTCCTTTCTATCCTTTCACCTTTTCCCTCCTCAAGAGTGTTTTGCTTCTGTCTTCTGCTTCCCCCAGTCTGACCTCTCATCACTGCCTTCCTCTTTACTTAATCTCCTCCCCTCCTACTTTTCTGCCAGGTAAGATAAATTTCTATATTCGACTGATTATGTATATTATTCCCTCTTTGAGCCAATACTGATGAAAGTAAGATTCAACTGATGCCTACAGCCCACCCTCCCATCTTTCTCTCCACTGCCATAGGTTTTTAGCACATCTTCATGTGAAATAATTTACCTGATTCTACCTCCTTTTCTTCTGCACCCAGTATACTCTTCTTTCTCATCCCTTAATTCTATTTTTATGTCACTCCCTCAAATTCACCTTATACCCATACCCTCTGTCTGAGTATATTACTTCTAGCTGCCCTATTAGTGGAACAATTTTTAAGAATTACAATTATCATCTCCACAGGTAAGAGGTAAATGGTTCAGCTCCATTGAATCCCTTATGTGTTCTTTTCTCTTTTTACCTTTTTAGGCTTCTCTTGGGTCTTGATATTAGAGATCAATTTTTTGTTCAATTCTGGTCTTTCCCTTATGAAAGACTGAAATCTTTCTATTTCATTGAATGACCATTTTTTCCCTTAAAGTATTATGCTTAATTTTGCTGTGTAGGTGATTCTTGGCTGTAGACCTAGCTGCTTTGCCTTCCAGAATATCATGTTCCATGATCTCTGGTCCTTTAATACTGCAGGTGCTAAGTCCTATGTAATACTGACTGTTGTTCCCCAATATTTGAATTGTTTTTCTCTGGCCACTTGCAGTGTTTTTTCCTTGATCTGATAGCTCTCTAATTCATCTATGATGTTCCTTGGAGTTTTCATTTTGGGATCTCTTTCCTGAGGTGATCAGTGGATTTTTAAATCCCTACTTTGCCCTCTGGTTCCAGAATGTCTGGGAAGTTTTCCTTGATAATTTCTTAAACGGTACTATCCAGGTCCTCCTTTTGATTATGGCTTTCAGGTAGTCCAATGATTCTGACATTTTCTCTCCTGGATCTGTTTTCCAGGTCAGTTGTTTTTCCAATGAGGTTGTATACATTTTCTTCAATTTTTCATTCTTTTGAGTTATTTTGCTTGATTTTTGATTTCTCATAGAGTTGTTAGCTTCCATTTGCCCAATTCTAACTTTTAAGGAGTTGTTTTCTTCAGTGGATTTCTGTATCTCCTTTTCCACTCGACCAATTCTACTTTTTTTAAGCAGTTGTTTTCATTTTCTAAAATGGTGACTCTTTTTTCATAATTCTCTTGCATCACTATCAGTTCTTTTCCTGATTTTTTCTTCTACCTCTCTTATATGATTTTTAATCTCCTTTCTGAGCTCTTCCATAAGTTCTTTCTGGGTTTGAGGCCACTCCCTGTTTTTCTTTGGGGTTTTGCCCATAGGTGTTTTGACATTGCTGTCCTCTTCTGAGTTTGTGTCCTGATCTTCCCTTTCACCATAATAACTTTCCATGGTCAGATTCTTTTTCGTTGTTTTTTGCTCATCTTTTTTGGCCTTTTCCCTTTCTTTTAAATTTGAGCTCTGCTGCTGGAGTGGAAAGGGCACTGTCTCATGCTTCTTGTGCCAAGGGCAGGCCCTGGCTATTTACCTGGTGCTGCATTGATGTTGTCCTGAGGCTCACAAGGACTCTCATATCTGGTGCTGTGCTAAGGAGGTGGGGCAGGGGGTAGGGGGTGGCTGGAGCTGCTGGAGGCTTTAGAGTATCTGGCAACTTACCTGGTGTTGAGCTGGGTCCTATTGCTGGTGTCTGGTGTGTGCTGAGGCTGGTGCGGTATTTTTGCATTTCCTCAAGGCTACAGTGAAGCATGTGGTAGTCTGACTGCTGGCAGCTACCTGTTTGCCTGGGGCTATGCTGAGACACAGTGAGGGGTCCGGTGTTGGTGTTTGCCTGCTGCAATGTAGGAGGGCTCAGGATCTCCCACTAGTTTGTTGAGGCGGGCCTTGCTGCTGGCTTATTGGGATGCTTCCCATCCTGGACTGCATTCTCCTTTTACCCAAGTGAGACAGACCTTTCCTGCCAATCTTCCAAGTTTCTTGGGCTAAAAGACTGTTTCACCTCATCTTTTCGCTGGTTCTGCTGTTCCAGGATTTGTTTTGGGGCACTATTGTATGGTTGTTTGGAGATGAATATTGGAGAGTTATAGTGATTTACTGCTTACTCTGCCATCTTGGCTCCCAGAAGTCTTCAAACAAGGGGAAATTTAACCTAATGTATGCTCTAGTAAAATGTAAGCTTCAGGAGTGGAACAATCATTTAAAGAGAAGAGAGAGGGGAAGGTAGTTGACAAGAGGGAGGCAATTCCAAAGAGCTAGGCCAGGGAGTAAAAAGAAGAATGTCACAGAGGTGCCTTGTGGGGAGCACGATCACCGGAGTTTAGCACAAGCCAGTGAAGGCCCATGAGGCATGGGAACTGTGATCTCCAGAAAGCCACCAGTGGGAAGTGCCATGTTCCTGCCTCATCCAAGGCAGTATGCTCCACACCCTCCTTCAGGTTGGTACCCTGGGGAAAAGTCCCTGACACTCCAGCCTAGGTAAGGCTCTGCTCAAAGGAAATGCACTTCATTTCTCTCTATAGTAGATAGCAGCTGAGGTTCCTCAAGAGGACTTAAGCATATGAGCAGCACATGGATGGTTACCACAGCCCCACTTCTAATTCCAGGATATCTAAGTGGGAAAGTCCCTGGAGTTACCTCAGCTGACCTCTTCTTTTACCAGAACTCAGGATGGTCTAGGAGTGCAGCCTTGTTGGTGGGCACCCACTTGGAACTAGAGAATCTCTGCGTTTCTACATCCGGTCAACCCCCTGCCTCTGGCTTTGAATTACAGCAAAGGAAACAATTATAGTCATTTGTGACATAGCTTTGATAACAGGATGAGTTTATAACAGGACCTGGATTTAGACTACCAAGTGACTTCACATAAATTCAAAGAGCCAGTTAGTGGCAGTCACTCATAGTCATGTTAGACCGGTGTTCACAATTTACAAAGGTAACTACCTAAGAGGCACCACTTGAAAGAATCCTTGGGCGTAATCATTAGTCAGATCAGCAGAGGGTTCAACTGGCTGGCCAAGGGCCAGATTCCAAGGGGTCAAAGCCCAGCCCTTCATTTGCTTCCAGGATGTGGGAGCCCCAGCTTTGATTGCCCAACCGTCCACCCACAGAGAAAACTCAACCCAAACATTCTCACAAAGCAGCCCAGCCAGAAGCTGATTTTGCTTCTCCAGCAAGGGGGAAGGGAACTCTTTCTTTGCGCCAAAAGCTGTTTTTCAACAATGAGCATATGTCTCCAATCTTTTTTTTCCTCCTTAAGGGTGATGATCAAATGAGTAGGACGGAGCAGAAATCCACAAAAAGTAAAAGTTGCTGCAGTTTGGCATTGTCATGGAGATATCCTAGATCATTTGCAAAGTTCAGTTCTGGCTAGTCATTCATTTTAATCCTCCTTTTCTAAGTCCTCTCATTTCTCTTCCCCTCTTGCTGTAACTTCCAAACCTTTACACTGTGACAGCTTAAATGAACGTTTGGATGTTTTTCCCTTTGTAAGAAGGAGACAAAGATGACAACTGCCAAGTAGACGACAAAAGCTGTCCAAATCGGAGACATGGTGCCCTAATAAAGCCAACGGGAATCATTTTCATCTAATTACCTTGTTAATAAGATTTCTCAACAATTAATACAGCAGATTTTATCATCACTCTGAAAAAGCGCTTGTGATCTACCTATGATCACGCCTTTCTTATATTCAATCCAGTCTAATCTCCTTATGTTCAGTACCGGGCCCAATTCATCAGAGATCTGCAGTTACTGTCCAAGACACAGCTACTAATGAACTAAAGCAATGACCTAACAGGCACATGTCATATTTTGAGCAAGACAAATTCATCATCCACTTGGTTTTTCCTGTGTGGATTGCTAGTGAAGTAAAAATTATATTGGAAAATATAGTTCAGGGTCAGGGAATGAAAAAGGCCCAATACTTGTAGACCAATTAAAGTTCTTGTGCTTGTAATTTGTCAATACTTTAATCAAGAAGAGAGTCAGTAAGCACCATAGTATACACTTAACTTACTTTAGGGATCCAGGATTCAGGTATTCCTTCCACCAACACAGACTGTAACTACTTTACAAATGGGTAGGTGACCTTCAAGAGTGTTTCTGGTAGACCAAAATTGCATATAGCCAACTTGTTGAACTTATTCAGTTGTGGCTAGTCTAGTCTTCTGAAAACAGACATCCAGCGTACTTCCTGACGGGTCCATACTCAAAGCCTTCTAACCGTGTTAGGTCACGCCCAATGTCATACTCAATTGGTATAGCTTTTGCAAACACAGGATCAGTCAGTCAATTTAGCATTTGTTGAGTGCTTATTATGTGTCAGGCACTGGGGATATAAATACAAGCAGAAAGAAAGACAGTCTCTGCACTCAACAGTTTACATTTGGATGGAGGAAGCTAAAAAAGGGTAGGGGAGCAAAGGAGCCCACCTGGGGGGAGGGGACATAATTGAGGAAGCCTAGATCACACCAGAAAAGATTTCAATCGAAAAAGCATGGGGAACTCAGAATTAAATGGGAAAAAGCATCACAAAGAACTCTTAAGCTAAAAGCAACCTCAGAGGTCATCTAGTCCAACCCATAATTGAAAAAGGAATCCATTCTACACAGTATTGTTAAGGAATAATCCAGTCTCTATTTTTAGACCTCATCCACCAAGGAAAGCCATGCCCCTTTTGGGCTAGACATTCTCATATGCTCACAGCAAGGTCACCAGACCCTTTGCCACCTGGCCTGGCCCCACTCCAGTGTATGGCTGGTCATCCAAAAATGCAGCCCCTATAACCAAACCCAATATGCCAGATGGGGGCTGATCAGAGGTGAGCCTAGGACTCTGACAGCCCACATTCTAGCCCCTCTGCCCAGATGAATGCAGCCTAATATGGCATTGCTTTTTTGGCCGCTGCCAATTCACATGAAGATTGTGCTCACTAAACCACGAAGGTCTTTTCTCTCAGGGCCTTTTGTATAGAATGGCTAGACACATACAATTGATTTTTTGAACCCAAGTAAAAGGCCTTACATCTTATTAATTACATTTCCATGCTGCAAAAGCTTCAAGCATGGCTATGGCAACAGATTATGCTTGCTTTCTAAAGAGGAGCTAAGCAAAGAAAACTCACTGCCATTAGCACAGCCACCTGGTAATGAATGAATTCTTTGGGCACAGCAACCCACGAAATAAAGAAAAACACAGAATAACCCTCAGTCCTGTGTGGCCGCTGCCTTCCACTTCTGCAGTAATTAGGGCCCAGTGGCGAACAGGAGGGGCAGAGAATACCGAGAGTCGGGTAGTGGAGAAAGCAAAACTTAGAATCAGGAAAATTTGTCATTGTTGGGTCATTTCAGTTGTATCTGATTTTTTATGACCCTATTTGTGGCTTTTAATGCAAAGATACCAAAGTGGTTTGCCATTTCCTTCTTCAGCTTATTTTACAGATGAGGAAACTGAGGCAAACAGGGTGACTTGCCCAGGGTCACATAGCTAGCAAGTGTCTGAGGCCAAATTTGGACTCAGGAAGCTGAGTCTTCCTAACTCCAGGCCCTGCAATCTATCCACACTGAACCACCTAGCTGCCTGGAATCAGGAAGAAACTGAGTTCAAATCTTGCCCCAGACACTTAGTAGTTGTGTGACCCTGGCCAACTCACTTCTGTCAGCCTCCGTTTACTCATCAATACTGTGGGAATAATAAGAACACCTGCCACACAGGGTTGGTGTGAAAATCAAGTGAGATAACATGCAAAGTTCTTTGTAGACCTTAAAGTATTATGGAAATGCTACCTATTGGGGCAGCTAGGTGGCACAGTGAGTAGAGCACCGGCCCTGGAGTCAGGAGGACCTGAGTTCAAATAAAGCCTCAGACATCTGACACACTGACTAGCTGTGTGACCTTGGGCAAGTCACTTAACCCCAATTGCCCTGCCCCCCCCCATGGCAAACCTGGTTAACTAGAAACATGATGGCACTCTTAATGGGTTGGGAGTAGGTGAAGGGAAGGAGATCATGAACTCTGGTTTGCATGCAATGACTTGGAAATGCTGCTAAGATCTAGAGGTGGAGATGTCCAGCAGGCCATCAGTGCCACATACTTGGGGATCCAGAGACAGATAAGGGAGAAAGATGGAGACTTGGCAGTCAAGTGAGAAGTGGGCTGCCACAACCTGAGATCAATGAGGAATAAAGAAAGGGACCCAGGAGAGAGTCTTTAAGGGAACCTATGGTTAAGGGGTCAGGGCACGGATGACAATCCAGCAAAAATACAAAGAAGCAGTCAGATCAGCAGGCAGAAAACCAGAAGAGGGCAATGTCAGGAAAACCAAGCAAAGAGAGAATATCCATGTGGAGGAAGTGGTCAACAAAGGTAAAACCTGCAGGAAGGCCAAGAAGGAAGAAAACTTCAGAAGACATCAGATCCGGCAGATAAGAGAACCTTGTTAAACTCAAAAAGAGCAGCTGCGGCTGATTAACTGGAAAGCACACACATGTGCATGTGTGTGACATGTATGTTATATGTGTAATACATACAAGCCTACCAATCAACATCAACTGTTCTCTTCAAGTGTATATATAGAGATTTATAGATATCAACATATACACGAACACACATACATAGAAGTCCTATGAATTTTCATTCTACTCTATTTTAACTGCAGCTCGAATTGAGTTTTGGCAAGTTTAATTAGCTGCATATACCTATAAAATTCATATTTTTATGTGGCAAACACAGTATCATTCAACATACATTCATTGCAGGTTCGCTGAGTACATGGCACTCAGTAGACACTGCTAAAAGGAAAACCACGAGGCAGATATGGTCACTGCCCTCAAGGAGCGTATAGTTTAGAATAAGAGATAAGACAGGTCCACAGGCCACTATGAGAACGAGAATACATATGTGCAAAATTTGTTTTACTCTATATAGAATGGTTGGCAGAAGCAATCGAATCTATATTTGAAAAGGGTAGAGAATGTATTTTGTCCAGGTTTCCACAGTTTAATCTATTAGGCAGTGGAGGTAGGGGTGAATTTTAGGGAGCAGATCCAGATATAACTATCTCAATGAAACAGCTAATTACAAACAGAGCAAATTGTATGAGAGGAGTAACTCAAATTAAAGGCTATTTTCGAAGCAAGTGACATCTGTCGTAATTGAAGGGAAGATTGTTTAGATCAGGAGATGAGAAGGGAGTGACAGAGCCGGGGGCAGATTCATTTCTGTCCATTCCAAAATCAGTGCTTTCCCTTTCAGCAGGCTGCCTTCCCTATGATTTGAGTAAAGATACAGATAAAGTCTCAAGAAATAACTGAGGAGGCTTTTAAAATAATTTCCCTACCCAATTTTTTTTCACTTGTTCTTCTGAAACAAAGATTTCTACAGTGTTGAAAGTCAGTGGTGCCTTCTGGTAATTCCTCTGCAACTTCCAGGCTGCCGAAGGACACTTTGAGTTAGGTGACTTGTCCAGGGTCACACAGCTAGCAAGTGTCAGGGGCAAGAACTGCATGTTGCCTTTCATTCTTACTAACATGTGACAGATCAGGGGATGCTGCCTGGCACGAACCAGAAGTCAGATCCAATTTTTAGAGAAGCCCCGTTAGTGATTCTTTGCACAGTGTGTCCATGGCCCCCGATTTGTCTTTTCTCTTCACAGGCAGTTTTAGCTTATGTTTCCAAAGTTGTCTTTAGAAATCAGTGAGTGATTGTGATGTCGGATTATCAAAGAAAGTGGCAAAGTCACCACATGTCAAGCTCTGAAAACCTACTTGACCTTCCTCTAACAGCCTGATTACTTAGAGGGTACCCAAGAACAAAGGCCTTTGCAGAACTTGAGGGATCGACTATGATAACTCTTGTCCTGGTGACAACAAATTCCCTACAAAGAATGATTCTCTAAAACCAACCCTTTTTTCTGGCCCTCTGCCCATAACTTTTTCTAACAAAAGTATCAGCCCAGATGTACACGGAGGGCTATGGAGCTACAACTCTAACCTGACCTAGAAGGAAATATGGCCCTTTAATGGCCCTTTGATACAGTTCGAACTCTCTGTTCCTGCAGAGTCCGCCTCAATTTGCCAGCCACTCATCAAAATCAAAGCAAACAACAAAACAGGATAAAACTGGAGAACTTATAGGAGGAAGGAAATAGTGCATCAAAAGTATTGTGAAAACCCTTCTTCTCCTCATTCATTGGCCAACTCATCACAGAAGGCTGGACAGTACTTCATTTCCTCTCCAGTTCCTCTATACATGTAATATTATTTTGGCATTATATGTGCATACATATATATATATACATATATATATACACACCCATATACACATGGATATATATACATATACACACATATGTAGATACATATACACTTACACATACATATATATACTTCAACACTTCAATGAAGAGAGGAGCTCATCAATGGCAGCGTAACCTTCAGAGATACAGATTACAGTCTACTCAAGCAGCTGGTGGAACAGGAGCTAAAGCACCAGGCCAGGAGCCAGGACAGACCTGAGTTCGAATCTGACCTCAGACACTTCCTAGCTGTGTGACCCTGGACAACTCACTTAACATCTTTCTGCCTCAATTTCCTCATCTGTAAAATTGGGATAATCAAATAAGATAATAATTGTAAAGTGCTTAGCACATTTCCTGAAGCACATTAAGCATTATATAAATGTTAAGTATTATTAAGTTAGCTATCCCATCACACCTTTTCATCCTGTGTTATCCTTGTCCCTTTCTCCTTTTAAATTCTTCATAGAGGGCTTCTTTAACGTTCCATGAAATGTAAATAGTAGCAATAAGACAAGAGAAAACAATTAAAGGTAAAAACATGGCCAAAGAGGAGACAAAACTATTTGCATTTGCAGATGATATGATGATTTACTTAGAAAACCCCAGAGAATCAGCATAGAAAGTAATTAGGACAATTAATAGCTTCAGTATTGAAGAAAGTAGGAAAAACCATCAGACCATATAGCTATGACCTAAATAACATCCCTTAAGAATATGAAGGTGAAGTGATGAACAGATTTAAGGGACTAGATCTGATAGAGTTCCTTAGGAACTATGGACAGAATTTGGCAATATTGTACAGGAAAAGCAACAACAAAAACAAAAAACCATTCCAAAGAAAAATAAGAGCAAGAAAGAAAAATGGCTTTACAAATAGCTGAGGAAAGAAAGTGAAAGTGAAACAAGAAAAGGAAAGATATACCCAACTGAATACAGAATTCCAAAGAATAGAAAGGAGAGAGAAGAAGGTTTTCTTAAATGAGCAATGCAAAGAAAGAGAAGAAAAAAACTGAATGGGAAAGACAAGAAATCTCTTCAAGAAGATTAGAGATATCAAGGGAACATTTCATGCAAAAATGGGAATGATAAAAGACAAAAATGGTAGGGACTTAAAAGAAACAGAAGACATGGCAAGAATATACAAAAGAACTATGCAAGAAGGATCTTAACATCCATCACTGATTACCATGATCTAACAGCCAGACATCCTACAAAATGAAGTCGAGTGGGACTTAGGAAGCACTGCTAACAAGAAGGCTAGTGGAAGTGATGGCATTCTAGCTGCACTATTTAAAATCCTAAAAGATGATGCTATTATAGGGCTATCCTCAATATTCTAGTAGATTTGGGAAACTCGACAGTAGCCACCAGATTGGAAAAATATCAGTTTGCACCCCAGTCCTAAAGAAGGGCAATGCCAAGGAATGTTCAAATTACCTAACGATTGCGCTCATTGCACATACCAGCAAGGTTATGCTTAACATTCTGCAAGCTAGGCTTCAGCAATATGGGAACTGAGAATTATCACAAGAACAGGCTGGTTTTCAGAGGCAGAGGAACTAGAGACCAATTTGTCAACTTTTGCTGGATTATGGAGAAAGCAAGGGAGTTCCAGAAAACATCTACTTCTGTTTCATTGAGCGCACTAAAGCCTCGGACTGTGTGGATCACAACAAATTGTGGCAAGTCCTCAAAGATATGGAAGTACCAGGTCATCTTACTCGTCTCCTGGGGAACCTGTATGAGGGCCAAGAAGCAACAGTTAGAACCAAACACAAAACAACTGATTTGTTTAAGTCTGGAAAAGGAATATGACAAGGCTGTATATTGTCACCTTATTTATTTAACTTATATGCAGAGTACATCACGCAAAATGCCAGGCTGGATGAATCAAAAGCTGGAATTAAGGTTGCAGGCAGAAGTGTCAACAATCTCAGATGTGCAGACAATACCAGTCTGATGGCAGAGGGGGAGGAGCAATTAAGAGGCCTCTTGATAAGGGTGAAAGAGGCAAGTGTAAAAGCTGGCTAGAAGCTTAACATCAAAAAAACAAACATCTTGGCAACTGGTCTCATCATTTCTTGGCAAATGGAAGGAGAAGAAATGGAATCAGTGTCAGATTTTATATTCTTGGGCTCAAAGATCACTGCAGATGGTGACTGTAGCCATGAAATTAAAAGATGCTTGATCCTTGGAAGGAAAGCTATGGCAAATCTGGGCAGAATATGAAAAAGCAGAGACATCACCTTGCCAAGAAAGGCCTGTATAGTCAAAGCTATGGTTTTTCCAGTAGCTATGTATGACTGTGTGAGTTGGATGATAAGGAAAGCTGAGCACTACAGAATTGACACTTTTGAATTGTGGTGCTGGAGAAGACTTTTGAGAATCCCTTGGACAGCAAGGAGGTCAAATCAGTCAATACTCAAGGAAATTAATTCAGGCCATTCACTGGCAGGTCAAACACTGAAGCTGAAGCTTCAATACTCTGGCCACATGAGCTGGGACTCATTGGAAAAGACCACAGGGAATGACTGAAGGCAAAAGGAAAAGGGGATGGCAAAGGATGAGATGAATAGATACAATCATGGAAATCACGAACATGAATTTGGACAGACTCTGAGAGATAGTGGAGGATGGAAGGCTCTGGTGTGCCGTGGTCTGTGGGGGTTACAAAAAGTTGGACACAACTGAATGACTGAATAGCAACAGCAGTTAACAATAGCTTCAGTAGAGGATATAAAATAAATCCATAAAAATCAACGATATTTCTAAATAGCAAGAAGAAAATCCAGAAGAAACTAACAGAAAGCAAAATCATATTCATAACCACTATAAATGCAGAAACTATTTAGGACTGGATGTACTTAAGACATATACAATGCTTATGTAAACATAATTATAAAATATTCTTTAAAGAATGACTTAAATTATTAAAGGAATAATCTTTGCTAAGGTTTAAAGATGATACTACCTAAACTAATTTTAAAATTTAGTATTGAAACAATCAAACTACAATATGGTACTTTAAAGTGCTAGGCAAAGTCATAGCAAAATTCATTTAGAGGAACAGAAGAATAAGGTGCCTTCCAGGTCTCAAATTACATTATAAAACAACAGTTATCAAGACCATTTGGTATTGGTTAAAAAATAGAAAAGGAGGTGAGTGGATTAGGCTAAGTAAGAAAGTATCAGGAACAAATGCAATAGCCCAGTATACAACAAACCCGAGAAACCTAAATCATTGAGCTCTACTGGACAAGAACTACTGTAAAAATCAGAAAGCAACAGAGCAGAAATTGAGTTCACAAGAATATCTTATACCATTTAATAAAATAAGTTCAAAATGAATATGGGATAGGTAGGTAGACAGAGGTATAGATAAATAGATAGACAGATGAAAGACAAATGGATAGACAGATAGATAAATAGATAGATGGATAGACAGATAGATGGATGGATGGATAGATAGATAGATAGATAGATAGATAGATAGATAGATAGATAGAAAGATAGATGGACAGACGGACAGACAGACAGATAGACAGATAGATAGATAGATATATGGATGGATGGATGGATAGATAGATAGATAGATAGATAGATAGATAGATAGATAGATAGATAGATAGAAAGATAGATGGACGGAC
>JAQQSZ010007756.1:0-13223 GCA_028646595.1 Phalanger gymnotis | reverse complement strand
CATCCAGGCAGACCTGGGCTGGAGTCCTGCTTCCCTCTGCCCCTTTGTGGGTTCTGTGTTTCTAGAACTGGTTCAGAGCCATTTTTTCATAGGTTTTTGGAGGGGCTTGGTGGGGAGCTCACGCCAGTTACTGCTTTCCAGTCGCCATCTTGGCTCCGCCCCCCCTGCTTGTTTGTTTTTTTGCCCTAAGTATCCTAAGATGTCAGCGACACAGAATTTGCTACATTTGGTCTCCTACAGGTCACTGTCTAACACATATGTATTTTCCAATACTTAAATTATGTTAGATGCTGAGTGTTTTCCACCTTTATCTATTTATGTTCTGTTTCAACTGTAGGAAGTCTACTCTTAATGATTTTTGCCAGTGCTTTAGTATATTCTTTTTTCTTAGTTTTTCAATTGTTTCTTCCCAATATTTTCACATCTTATTTGATCGGTTCTTTTTCTAAATTATTTTTAAAGTTCCACAAGATCTTTATAAGTTTATTGTTGTAATTTTTACATGCTCTTGCTTAAAGTGTTTAAGTGTATCATTTATCACTTTGAGTATATCTAAGAACATTTTTTTTCTTTCATCTGCATTGCTTCTAGAATTTTAGCCATTTCTGTTGTTCCACATGATAAGTATATTTTAATTTCATTAGTACTTCAAAATTGTTATCATTTTAGTAGGTTTTATTATCATATGTGCTTTGGCTATTTTCCTGCTTTTTGGTACTTGTTGTATCTTTATATTTTCTTTTTATTGTTGTTCTTTTTAAATATGTATTGAAGGAGCCTAGTTCACTTATAACCTTTTTCTTATCTTGAATAAATAACCAATTCAGGATTCAACCTACCTACCACAAAATAGCTGACCTTCTATAAAAGCCTTGTAATTAATCACAAGATTCAAGTAGTGGATCCACTTGTATTTCTAGCCGACTTTCCTTCACATCCAATGCTTTGGTTCTTTTTAGCATGTGGTTCTTAACACAGAGAAATGTAGTTTTTAGTCTTGTCCAGATATTTTATCCTACCTCTTCTTTCTCATTGTATGTAACAGCAAAACCCGAATCTTCTTTATTTTCATTTGTTTGTTTCTTTCTTTAAAGCAATGACTTAGGCAGATATGATAAATAGTCACTGGAAAAAGACTAGAGGCTTCTTTATCCAAGGAAGAGTTAACTACAAATGCAACTTCCATCATTCTTCTTCCTCCATTATTTTTGATGGGGAAGGAACCAGCAAGGCCTTTATGTTTCACAATGGAAAGAGTCTGAGGTCAGTCAACAATTGGAGTCTATGTAGTAGTAAAAGGGAGGTGGGGACAAAATAAGAAGGAAGGCCAAAGTCAATCTAAGAGAAATAAAAAAAAAAGTTAAAGGATTGAAAGTCCAAGTAACAAAAACTGGCTTGAAGTTAACCGCCAGAAAATCTGCCTCCATCAAGGTAAAAGAGAATAAAAGGGGAATAAACAATGGTAAAGTCGATTAATGGGACAAGAGTGTTGGGAATATTTTAAAACAGGATAGAACAATAGGAGAACAAAATGAGTGAATACTTTAGGAATGCTATTAAGAGAATATTATTTCAAAAGGTTCTGGGAGGAAGAGATTTATCTCAGGAAGGAAAGGGTAAAATGACAGGGAAAGGCAGTTTAATTAATTTAATATAAACTATTTAAGTAAATTCAAGGAATTAAGGATAGAGAGAATAATGGGAGCAGGGTCAGGAGGGTCTGTGGAAATAGTCTATAATCAAAGCATTAAAAGAAAAACTAATCACAAGACAAAGTGCCAACTGAAATAAGGAAAAAGGTAAAATGGAATACTAAGGAAAAGAATAGGGAAAACACAAGCCACTAAAGGTAAATATATTAAATTATGAAAATAAAATGAAAGAAAGTGACTAGGAGAACCTAAATATTTCCTGCATATTGGAATCATATATAAAATATAAAAATGAATAGAATTACAATGAGAGCTTATAATAAAATTTACTACTGTATTCATCAGATGAATCCAAAAAGTAACTGTTGCATCCATGCTATCAAAACAAAAATAAAGATTCACGAAGTTAAGAGAGATAAATAGTGAGGCTACATTTTCTTAAGGATATAACAAAAACTTGATTTCATTAAATTCTGGATCTAAGTTTGCATTTTTCTCACAAATAATATGTATTATATTTCATATTCTCTCCAAATCCCATTTTTTTATTCTCCATTGAATTCACATTAGAAAGGAAATGTCTTTTGGAGGATCTTATTCCATCGGAAGTCATAGTTAAGCCTTTAAACATCTTTAAGCTATTCATATCACTTGTATTATATTATTTTTTCAAGTTCTTAAAGGTAACATCATGGACAATGATATAACAATAGTATTAATTATACATGCCAAATGACATAGAATCTTTTTTTGTGAAAAGACACAGAATATAATGTAATAACTATAGAAGACTTTCATATTCCTCTCATAAGATTAGATAAAAATAAAATAGTATGAAACGAAATGGAAAATATAGAACTTAACATATTAGAAAAACTAGATCTACAGCATTTGTGGAATATTCTTAATTAGGACATTAAATATTGTATATATGTACATATATATGCACATGTCAGTATCAGACTATATTTTTGTAGAAATACAATATGTAAGGTCACAGAGATGTTATAAATAAAAGGAGAGAAATGCTAAGTACATATTTTATGAAGGAACAAATAAATGAATAGATACTTAAAGCTTACAGTGTACCAAGTATTTTTAAGTACTTAGCATAAAAAAGGAAAAAAAGTCCTTGCCTCCAACAACATATATCTCTCTTGACCAGGACAGGATATTTTGTTCAGGAAATTTATAGAAATAATGAGTAGAACCATTGGGGATCAAAATGATATCCTCTTTTCAATATCAGTGTCAATATTTTTTTTTTCTATTGTGTTTCCAGAATTGTATGATGATGATGGGGAAAAGGAGAGAGTAAGAAGAATGTGGCAGTTACATGAGAGATGGCAAGGCAGCTAGCAAGAATATAGTCAGGAAGGTGCTGGAGACTAAGGAGCTTGAGTTCTCCAAAGTTTTTGATGGGTTGCTCACATTTTTCCACATTGAAACTGTTGTTTCCTCCTATAATACTGCTGCAGGTGAAATGGACCTCTGTGAATGGAACCTGAATGACTTTGGCAGATACTTTGGCACTTTGGGATCGATAACAAAAAAAGAGAGAGAGCACATAGTATGCTTTGATCTGCATTCAGACACCGTAGTTCTTTTTCTGGATGTGGATAGAATTTTCCACCTTGAGTCCTTTGGAGTTGTCTAAGATCCTTGGAATGATAGGAGGTAAGTCTATTAAAGTTAGTCAACACAAAATGTTTCTATTATCGAATCACTGATCATCTTGAAGAGCAGCCATTTCAGCTCCTTGAAGAACCTTGGAAATTTATTTATGAAAAAGATAATAAGATCTCTACAAATTCTGAAAGGAAATGTAACCAAAATGAAAACAATGATAAATGATCAATACTTGAAATGTTTATGTCTTCTTATTTAATACATAAAAATATATTTTTACTACAACAGACATCAGATGCTAGAATTACCATTCCAGGCTGTTTTATAATCAATTGTTTCAGTGAATCACTAGGCAACCCAATCGAACTGAAAGAAATATAGTTCATCAAAGTAAGACGGTCAGTTCAGATATTTTAAAATATCTAACTATGACTTCCATGGGGCAAAATCTTCCATAACACATTTCACATGTAACCTGAATTTCTTATATTGTTCAGTCTGATGGTATTTCTGAAGAACATAAAAATGAATATATCCTTATATCGGTAAGGCAAGATTTGTGAAATAGAGGATGACCATGAACATAGCTTAATGGTTTGGAATCATATAAGAAATTCTCTAGGTAGAAGGGCAGAGGAAGTATAGTATTTCTTCGGACATGAGAGAATCTAATCCCAGGACCAGTAATTCCAATTCTATGTAATAGCAATAATATTCCAAAGCCAATAACCCCACCTCAATGTAGAAACAAGAAAAGTGTAACACAATATTACAGCAAGGAGCCAAGTAATCCTGTGACCTTCCCCCAACTAGGGCTTTCCTGTAAACAATCACTCAGGAATCCTAACCCTCTACTCAGCACTCTCTTCTGCAACTCTATAGACTCTGAGTTCCTGTTCCTTCTCCTTGGGCTGAATTCAATTGCCATAGCTCTTGCTATCTCAATATCCTCTTGATATCTGCTTCTGAATCCTTCCACTCTCAGTTCTGCTGCTGTCAGTTCTGGGCTCTTTTTTTATACAGTCCTAGGTGGCATCTGACTGCCTAGAACTCATTGACTCTGGCCTTAACAATTCCCCTTAAGGCCCTGAGGACTTCACACCCACATGTTTTAACTAGAAAAATGGTGTGGGCCTGAGGCTTCATACCTAGTTAGTGAAAAGGTGTGGGCCTGCCTCTAATCAGGCCTCTCTTTGTTGGCCCCACCTGGGACCTATTCAATAGGTGGAAAATATCTTTCACTTACTGATTAGCCTTACAAGCTTGTTATTCCAGGGGTATATAACCTTGGATCCAGATTATAATGTGAATAAAATGTATTATTATAGCTCAAAAAGTTAAAAAATCAGCTAATGATGAAATTAAGATAACTTTGGTTTAAAATAATATAAGAAGCTTGTCTTCATAGAGAATAGAAATTATCTTTATAAAGAGTGGAATAACTTGAAAAAGAGAAAATACATGAAATGTAAAATAAAAAGTCATTTCAAATTTATCTCATCACAATTTATATGTATTTCCAATAATAAGTTTGAAAACAAGAAAAACAAAGTGAAAAAGTATATCTCAATCTATGCTCAGTGTTTATCAGTTCTGTCTCTTGAAGTGGATAGCATTTTGTAGCACGGGTCCTTTGGCATTACCTTGGATCATTGTCTTCATCAGAGTAACTAAGTCTTTCACAGCTGATCATCATTACAATATTGGTATTTACTGTATACAATGTTCTTACTTGCTCACTTCACTTTGAATCACTTTATAAAACACTTCCTAGGTCTTTCTAAAACCACCTTGTTCAGCAGGATGATTAGGAAAGTCAAAATTATAAACAAAGCCTCGAAGGAAAATATAAATTGCACTGAAGCCAAAAAAGCATTACTGGGAGACATAAAATTGACTTTCAAAATCAAATAACAGTAGTAAAGGGGGGAAATAGGCTAAGAAATGTAAGCAAATAGATTAAATTGTGAAAAGTTAATTAATAGTATGTTAAAAGGGGCACAAAAAATACTGAAGAAAACAAGACTTTTAAAAGCCAAAATTGGATGAATGATAAAGAAGTACACATATTCACTGATGAAAATAACTCCTTAAAATTAGAATCTGGCAAATGGAATCTAATGACCCAAACAAAGTACTTGTGGGAAGAGTTATTCACTAAATACTTAAGTCAATAAAATAGAGAAAGAGCAGATCAATGAACTGGGCATGCAAGCAAAAAAGAAAAACTAGAAAAAGAAGAATTAAAATTATCAAACATGTAATTGAAATCTTGAAAATCAGATAAGAAATTAATAAAATTAAAGTAAGAAAACCATTGATTTAATAAATAAAAACTAGGATCTGGTTTTATGGTGGTGATGAACAATAAAATAAACAAACTTTGTGATTTGATTGAAAAATAAGAAAGAATGAAATTACCAGTATTAAAAATGAAAATATGAATTGACCAACAAAGAAGATAAAATTCAAGCAATTTTAGGGACCATTTTGCCCAATTATATCCCAATAAATTTATTATTCTAAGTGAAATGGATGAACATTTACAGAAATATAAATTGCCCAGATTAACAGAAAATAGGATCCTTAGATAACCCTATCTTAGAAAAAAAACTCATTAAACTAGCCATTAATGAGCTACTTAAAAAAAAATCAGATGGATTTACAATTGAATTCTAACAAGCATTTAAAGAGCAAATAATTCAAATATAATTTGAAAAAGTAGGCAAAGAAAGAGTCCTATCAAATTATTTTTACAACATAAATATGATACTGATACTTCAACAAGGAAGAGAAAAAACAGAGAAAGAAAACTTTAGGCCAATTCTCCCAATGAGTATTGATACAAAAATTTTAAATAAAATGCTAGCAAGGAGATAACAGCAATAGATCACAAAGACCATATACTATGATCATATAATATTTATACCAGGAATGCAGGGCTAGTTCAATATTAGGAAAATTATCACCACAATTGATCATATCAATAACAAAAATCATAAGATTATTTCAATAGATGCAGGAAAAGCTTTTGACAAAATAAATAATTTCCAATTTAAAAAAAAAACACATAGAAGCATATGAATAAATGGATCTTTTAAAAAAGTTTTAAAATAGTATCTGTCTAAAACCATGATTGAGTATTATCTGTTATGGGGATAAGCTAAAAGTCTCCCCAATAAGATTAGGGGTGGAGCAAAGATGCCCATTATCACCATTGTTATTCATCATTGTAATGGAAATGCTAGCTATAGCAATAACAGAAGAAAAAGAAATTGAAGGAAATAGAACAGGCAATGAGGAAGTAAAACTATAACATTGTATATCATATGATGGTATACTTGGAAAATCAACTAAAATAGTTTAAACAATTAGCAACTTTAGTAAAGTTGTAGGGTATAAAACAAACCCACTTAAATCAGTATTATTTCTATTCATTATCAGCAGAAAGAGATTAATTCCATTTAAAATAATTGCAAACAATATAAAATACTTGGAAGTCTACTTGCTGAGACAAACTGATAAATTTTATGAACACAATTATAAAACCTCTTTTAAGTAAATAAAGTCAGATCTAAACAATTGGAAAAATATTAATTGTCATGGATAAGCTGAGACAATATTATAAATATGATAGTTCTACCTATATTAATTTACTTTTTCAGCACCATACCACTGAAACTACCAAAAGTTATTTTATAGAGCTAGAAAAAATAACAACAAAATTCATCTGGAAAAACAAAATGTCAAGAATATTAAGAGAATTAAAGAAAAAAATGTCAAGGTAGGTGGTCTAGCTGCATCAGATCTCAAACTGTATTTTAAAGTGGTAATTACCAAAATCTGCTACTGACAGGTCAGCTAGGTGGTGCAGTGTGTAGAACACTGGCCCTGGAGTCAGGAGGACCTGAGTTCAAATCCAGCCTTAGACACTTGAAACAGGTAATAGCTGGGTGCCCTTGGGCAAGTCGCTTAACCCCAATTACCCTGCCTCCCACCAAAAAATGAAATAAAAGATATTCTTCATTAAAAAAAAACTGCTATTGGCTAAGAAATACTGTGGTGGTCAATGGAATAGATTAGCAGACAATACACAGTATTAATCTAGTACTTAATAAACCCAAAGATGGATGCTTTTGGAGGGGAAAAAAAATCTCACTATTTGACTAAATCTGGTGAGAAAACTGGAAAACGGTTTGGCAGAAATTAGCTATAGACTATTGTCTTACACTATGCCCAAGATAAGATCAAAATGGGTACATGATTTAGAAATAAAGGGTGATGCCATAAGCAAATTAGGTCAGCATGGAAAAGTTTAACTGTCACATCTATGGATTGGGGAAGAATTTATGACCAAACAAGAGATAGAGAGCATTACGAGATATAAAATAGATAATTTTTTTTATTATATTAAATGAAAAACATTTTTCATTAGTGAAGTAAGTGCAGCCAATATTAGAAACAAAGCAGAAATATCAGGAAAAAATTACAGAAAGTTTGTTTTTTCTCATAAATGCCTTGTTACTCAAATATATAGAAAATTGAATCAAATTCATAAGAATACAATTCATTTACCAATTCATAAATGGTCAAATCATGTGAACAGGCAGTTTTCTGAGGAAGTAAGTAAAGGTATATAAAGTCCTGCTGTAAATCACAATTGATTAGAAATATACCAATTAAAACACCTCCGAGATACCACCTCACACATATCAAATTGGATAACATGACAGAAAAGGAAATGATAAATTTTAGAGGGAATGTGGGAGAATTGAAACACTAATGTGCTACTGGCAGAGTTCTGAATTGACCCAACCATTCAGGAGAGCAATTTGGAATTATGCCCAAAAGGTTATAAATATGTGCAGAACCTTTGACCTAGAGTTATCACTACTAGGTCTATACAAAATTTTTTTTAGAAAGAGAAAAAGAGCCTACTTGTATAAAAATATTCATAACAACTCTTTCTGTGAGTAGCAAAGAATTGGAAATCAGGGAAATGCCCATCAATTGGTAAATTACTACATGAATAACTTAGCAATTCTCAGCAATACAATGATCCAAGACAATTCTAAAGGTTTTATGTTGAACAATGTTATTTACCTCAAAAGAAAGAATTGAAGCTGTCTGAATGTAGATTGAAACATGCTATTTTTTAGTTAATATTTTTCTTGATCTTTTTTGGTTTTGTTTTATTTCATGACATGGCTAGTACAGAAATATGTTTCGAATGATTAAACATCTAATATTTAAGGAATTATTTTCCTCAGTGAGTTTATACCTCTTCTTTGTCTGATTCTGCTTTTTAATGAGTTCTTTTCACTACTGAAAATTTGTACTTCTTTTTTCATTTGGACAATTCTGATTTTTTTAATATTATTTTCTTCAATTTTTAGTGTCCTTTTATTGTCTTTCCTTCCATCTCTCTCATTTCTTTACCCATTTTATCCCTACCAAGCTTACTTGATTTTGAAATTCATTTTTAGCTCTTTTAGAAATTCTTGGGGCAGCTAGGTGACACAGTGAGTACAGCATTGGCCCTGGAGTAAGGAGGACCTGAGTTCAAATCTAGCCTCAGACATTTGACACACTTATTAGCTGTGTGACCTTATGCAAGTCATTTAACCCCAATTGCCCTGCCTTCCCCCATAAAGAAAGAAGGAAAGAAAGAAAGAAAAAGGAAGGAAGGAAGGAAGGAAGGAAGGAAGGAAGGAAGGAAGGAAGGAAGGAAGGAAGGAAGGAAGGAAGAAAAAAAGAGAAATTCTTGTTGGTCTTCTGTCCAATTTAAACGGTTTTTTCCCCCCATTGAGCATTTACTCAAAGCTGTTTTGAAATCATTATCTTCATTTGAGTTAGTGTCTTGACCTTCCCTGTCACATAGTAACTTTTTTATATTCAGGTTCTTTTTTGCTGTTTGCTCATTTGCTAGTCTATTTCTTGACTTTGTACTTTATGTGAAAATTGGACTCTGTTTCTTTTTTGGAGGACCAGGGGAAGTACATTGTCCCAAGGTTTAAGTTTTTAGGGGTTTTTTTGCACTGCTTTTTCTTCAGAAGTAGTTCTGGGAATTTTGAAATTTGGGTAATTCCAAGGTGGTATGATCTAGGGAGAGGTATGGTCGCTCTCATGGTCTCTGCTCTTATCCTTGCCCACCTAGGGTTCTTGATCCTTTAAGACAGCAATAAATATTGCTCCTCAGGGCACCTACTCCATCACAAAAGACAGTGATACTGCCCCTCAGGGCCATTACTCACTTGTGAGTGCAAGTGGTTCTCTCCACCCTTGAACTGAGTTCTGGAAGTTGATATAGGCAACAGACTTGCCATGCATTGTCTCGCCCTGCACCCAGTGCAGCACAGGGAAACTCTGACCCATTCCCTTATCCCTTAACTATCTCTGACTTGAAAGATCCTAAAGGTGGAGATGCTGTGATTGCCACTGGTGTTGCATCCATGTGGGCTCTGAGCTACCCTCCAACCCAGTGTCACAGCCACTCTTTACAAATTCATAAGCTGTCTTAAATTGTAAGAATGTCTCACCCTCATGTCTTATTGACTCTGCAGCTGCAGAAATCAGACAGAAGCATGATTTTATAGTTGTTTGGAGGTGGATAATGGAGGACTTGGCTACAGTTCTTTCTTTACTCTGCTATCTTCTCTCCATCCTCAGAATTCTCAAAAGGCAATTTTCAAAGCTAAGGCTGCTCAAAAAACTTTCCTTTTCTGGATATAAGACAAAATTCTGACTTATGCCTAAGTAATTCCACATATCCCCACGCCTAGGAAACTGGGGTTCAGTAATAGTATTTTTGAATACTCTTCTCATGTCACATAAAAAAACACGTCTGCTAGTGTCATATGTTTCTGTAGTAAATTACCATTGGTGATGAAGGCACGGAGGAGAGATATTTCTCAGTTCACAACCATTAGGAGATAGCTCTAGTAATAGTGCTTTCTAAATTTCTAAAACAAAATATCCTGCCCTGGTCAATAGAGACATGTGTTGTTGAAGATAAGGACTCTCGTTGATTATTTTTTGGATCCAAAACACTAAAAAAGGGCTTGGCATATATTAAACAATAGTTTTTCATTTCTTTATTCATTTTCATTCATTCATAAAGCTCCCCAGAGGAGAGCCTTGTGTCCTTTCAATAAGCAACTAGAGTGAATGTCAAACTTTGTTGAAGTTTTTCTCTTAAATAAAGTTGTGTGCCCTATAATGTAATGAAAGAAGGAACTCAACAGATCTATGTGCCTTTCTCTAACTAATATCCATTATAGAAATAATTAAAACTATGTGAAAGAGAATGATGTTGACACAATATGTATAAGTATTTGGGAGGGATGAAGCTAAAATAAACTCAAAAATTACACTTTTGAAAGCACACATTAACAAAGAAATAAAGAAGATTAATGAATTAATGAACTAAATGAACTAAACAATTAAAGGAAATAAACTATACTTAAATTAGTAAAACAAAAAGAAGCACAACAGAGACATTGAACTGAAATATAACAGTAATAAATCATATAGAATCTTTAAAAATTCATAAAAATGAAATAATAAAAGTCTTAATATGTGTGTGTTTGCATGTGTATGTGTGTGTGTGTACACACTCGTGCAATTGATCTAAACATTTAGCTAACCTATGTTAAAAGAGAGGAAGGGAGAGAGTGATAAAGCAGGAAGAAAGAGATAAAGACAGAGAAAAGACAAATTACAAGAAAAAAAAAGAGAAGTCACAACAGAGAAAAAAAAGGAGTGATCAGAATCTATATAGTTGCATGGTAAGAATCCTTAAATTTTAAATAAAATAGATAATTATCTAAAATATTTGAATTAGCAAAATGTTAATATTTTAACATGAATAGGAAATTGTAAGTAATTCAATATCACAAAGTGAAAATGAATGAGCCATAAATGAATTTTAAAATTCAGGGAAGAGTCCATATAAATTCATAAGTAAATTCTATTAACAATTTTAAAAGCAATTAAGACATATGATACAAAAAATGCTTTGAAAAATTAAGAAAATTTCCTACATAACTCATTTTCATCACTAAGATTCTATAAGATGGTGAAGGGTGGAAGAAGTCCCATATTTACCAAATATTCATTGTAGCATTTTTTTTTCTGGTAGCAAAGAAGTGTTAATAAGGTAGGTATATATTTATCGAGGAATAGTAAACAAGTTCTTATACTTGAATATAAAAAATTGATGTTGTTTCTTAAGAAACAGTCAATGTAAAATTTTTAAAGAAACATAGAAAGACTTACTTGATGAAATAATGCATACTTAGTTGGTACTAGAGTACAGAAGATCTGAACTCAAGTTTCCCTTCTGACACATGCAAGGAAGGCCCTTAAGCTCTCAGTAATCTAGTTGTTTCTCTAAAACTACATGTAACAGAGAAATAGTCTGCTTTTCATTGGGCCATGCCAATGAAATGACACATGTGTTTAAAAAAGAACTGTATTTAGAATATGCTCCTTTATTATGAGATTTAAGAATTCTACAAATAATGTAAATGTAGTAGTTTTTTTTTTTCAATTTGTCTTCCCAAAACTAAATAATTCCAAATACTTCGGCTGATCCTCATATTGAATGGACTTGAGGACCTTCACCACTATGGTTGCCTTCCTTTGTATGGTCTCCATCAATATCTTTCTGAAACTGTGCCATCCAGAACTGGACACAATGCTGCAGAGTACAGTGGGACTGATATTTGAGGCTAGAAGAAATGAATTTCGTGGAGCAGACAATATTCACTTTATATTATTTTTTACTATAATGTCCCACTATTGACTCGTATTGAACATTCAGTTTACTAAAACACTCATATATTTTCAATCAAAATGATGTCTACCTATACTTCTCATGTCTGATTTTGTGTCACAGATTTTGATTAACTTAATTATAATACTTTACATTTATCCATATGCTCTACTAATTAATATTATTAATATGGAGATGAATATAGTACTGAAAATTAAATTAAGTAAAAATAAATTTTCAAGAGAGTAAGTAAAAAATCTGTGAGTTACAGGCCTTCTTGGAATTTTGTGGAAGCCAGATGATAAGGACTAAACTTGTAAAAACATTTAGAAATAAAAAAATATTTTGGTGGGTTCATATCTTGAACTTATATAACCCAGAAGACCTCTGTATTATTGGCATCAGGTCAATAAGTAGTTTTTAGAGTCCTCAGGTAGCTATTAACTACTAGTACTCATCTTTTCTTTCCCATTTGACAATCACTGATGGAACCGAAAGCATGACTGAATCCATGTCATTCTTTGGAGGGCAAATAACTGTTTACTCTTGAATAGGTACTGTTCTCCCCTCTTTAGCAAAATGCACCATATCTATTGCTTACATTCTGCTGTTATTTTTCCTCCCTACAGACTCCTAACATACGACAAGATTTCTATCTGCCTTTCTAGATAATTCCTTCCATTATTTTTAAAGGAACACTTAAATTCTCTTTGATAACTTTGAAAATAGAGAAGCGGGAGGGCGGAGCCAAGATGGCGGCTGGGAAGCAGTGACTGGCGTGAGCTCCCCACCAAGTTCCTCCAAAAACCTATGAAACAATGGCTCTGAACCAATTTTAGAGCTGCAGAACCCACAAAGTGGCAGAGGGAAGCAGGGCTCCACCGCAGGACAGCCTGGATGGTCCCTGGGTAAGGTCGGTCTCACACTGACCTCCCAGCCCCCCCAGCCGAGGGGAGCGGAGCTGAGCGCAGCGTGCACGGCGCGAACAGACCAGACGCGGACCTACCAGACCAGGAGACAAGCGGAAAGTTCCCTGGCATCCCGAAATATCGAGCTGTGGCATGTACCAGACCTCTCAACCAACAAAGAGTGAAGACAGCAGAGAAGGTTAGTGGGAAAAGCTGTGTGACTGAGTTTGCGGTTCCGGCCATTTGCCCCTGGGGCAG
>JAQQSZ010007755.1:0-13223 GCA_028646595.1 Phalanger gymnotis | reverse complement strand
GCGCCGCCCACGCTGGGCTCTGCTCTGCTCCACTCCTAGCTCCATGTGGGATAGACCTTACCCAGAGACCATCCAGGCTGTCCTGGGCTGGAGCCTTGCTTCCCTCTGCTATTTTGTGTGTCCTACAGCTCTAGAATTGGTTCAGAGCCATTTTTTTTATAGGTTTTTAGAGAGACTTGGCAGGGAGCTCACACCAGTCCCTGCTTTCCAGCTGCCATCCAACCTGTAGCCTTCTATGTCCTCAAGTGCAGCCTTTTGACAGAGTCCAAGTTTTACAGAACAAATCCTTTTTGTCCCCCCCCCTTTTTTGGAGGGGGGAGAAAAGGCAATGGGGTTAAGTGACTTGCCCAAGGTCACACAGCTAGTAAGTGTCAAGTGTTTGAGGCCGAATTTGAATTCAGGTCCTCCTGACTCCAGGGCCAGTGCTCTATTCACTGCTCCACCTAAGTGCCCTTTTTTTTGTTCCCTTTTAAAGGGATTTGTTCTATGAAATTTGGATTCAGTCAAAAGGCTGCCCTTGAGGACCTAGAGGGCCACATGTGGCCTCGAGGCTGCAGGTTCCCCACCCCTGGGTTAGCCTTTAGGTCAATCAACAAGCTTACAAGTGTTTCTTGAGCTGCTACAATGCCAATGTGCTTAGTATTGAACAGTATAACGAAGAATAATATTTGGTCTCTAGCACAAGAATTTACAATTGAGTTGGGAAGAGAACACTGACAATGTGAAACAATAGTGAGCATTATAAGACAACACATAGTTAGGGGTTCAGTGACATTAGCAGGCTAGAAATGCCATGAAGTTGATAAGGGCTGGAGTGGCTAGGTTTTGAAGAATGGGCAAGATTTGGTAGGAGAAGATTGAAGATGGCATTCCAAGTGAGAAGAGCAACTAACTACAAGCATTGGGGTAGAGTTGATCACGGCATGTTTGTGAAACAATGAGACCCATCTGACCACAATAGACTATATGTGCCATCAAGCCACAGTAGAGAGATTCCAAATCTGGCAGGGATCTCAGAGAGGGCTTACTAGACCTTTGTTATTGTTGTTTTGGGTTCGTTTGTTTTCTCACAGGTAAGAAACATGAGGCCTAGAAAGACTGGGTCATTTTCCAAGGTTAGATGGCAATAAAAATAAAATAAAAGTTTTATCAATGCATTTTATATTTACATTACATTACTCTCTCCCCTATCACCCAACCATCCAGTAAGTAAAATCAATTGAGTGACCCCATCTCACAGCACATGGAACATTCTGTGCCTAAAGTCTCCTGCTTCTCCAAGGAAAGAAGAGAGGTGCATCACGCATCCATTTAGTGATGGCTGGAAAGTAGCAGGGAGCAAAACTGGATACGCTAATCATTAGAGAATTACAAATTAAAGCAACTCTGCGGTTCTACCTCCTACCCATCAGTTTGGAATTGATGACAAACAAGGAACAGTGATTGTTGGAAGAGTTTCAGGAAAAGAGCTACATTAATGCGTAGTTGGTGGAGCCCTGAATTGGTCCAGCCATTCTAGAAAACAGTTTGGAACCCTCCCCAAAAGTCACTAAATGAAGCATACCCTTTGACCCAACAATACTATAATTGGGTATACATCCCAGAGAGAGAGAGGAGAGAGACAGAAAGATTCCATATATACAAGAATATTGATAGCAGCACATTAAGTGCCCATCACTTGGGGAATGGCGGAATAAATGTTGAATTTATGTATATAATGGAGTTATGGATCCATGATAAATTACATACGTGACAGCTTTAGAGAAACATGGGAAAACTTATACGAATTGATACAGAGTGAAGTGAACAGAAACAGGAAAACAATTTATGTAAGGACAGCACTAGTAATGAATGTGAAAGAAAACAACTTTGAAAGACAAAAAAACAACTTTTGAAAGAACTCTAAACAAAGCTGCAAACTGTATAGTGACTTCAGGGAACCTATGATTAAACATACCTTTTGACAGTGAAGTGATAGACTGCAGATGTAGAATTAAATATAGATTCACAGATATAATAGCTAGCATTTGTGTAGCATTTTAAGGCTTGGAAAATGCTTTATAGATCTTGCCTCATTTTATTCTGACATTAGTCCTGGTAGGTTGGTACCTCCTTTTTACAGATGAGAATATTAAGGTAGCGGAAAACTGACTTGCCCAGGATCACATAGCTCATAAATTACTGAGGATGGATTCGAATTCAAATTGGAGTCTTCCTGACTCCAGGTCCAATGTTCTATCCACTTCACCAACGTGTTGATTTGTTGTTGTTCTGGAATATATGTGTGTGCATACATGTATATATACACACATGCATATATATGTGTGTGTGTGTGTACATATATACATATAGTTATTAAAAGGGAAAGCTTCTAGTGGGCAGGTGGCTTGGTGGGTTGTAATAGACACCCTTAAAGTTGTTTTTTTTTAATACATAGAAGAAAACTAAAAAGTGCAGAAAGGGACACAAATAAATGGATCCTTTTTATTACTAACTTGTTCTATTATATATGCATGTGTGTAGGTAGATAATAGATAATAATCCCTAAGAAAAATTTTATGATAGAAATTGACAGTTTTTAAATATGTGTGTGTGTGTGCGCGCGCGCGTACTCGCACCTCTTTCTTATTCTTTGTATATTGAAATGTTCATATTTGTTGATGATAAATTCACAATGAGGATAGGGATAGTGACTGGACCTCTGTTTTCATTTGACTGGGAATGTACTCCAGGATAAGGAAAGTCCATTTACCAATGCAGATCTGCACCTTGTCCTCAATTTAGTCTTACAGATCTGCCTGGAGCATTGAGAAGTTATATGACTTGCTGGGGTCACATAACAAGTATGTGTCAACAATTGAACTTTTAACTCATCTTCCTGGCTCCAAAGCCACCTCACAGTTTACCATAAGGATCAAATTAAATAATAGAAATGAAAATTTACAAAGTATTATGTGAGTGTAAGGTGTGTTATTTTTATCTGCAATGGACATTGGTCTGCCAACAGCAACACTGGTGACCTGAGGGTAAGCAAGCTTTCACTTCCCCTTCCCCCACGGTCTCTTCTGTCTGTTTCCATTTTTTGCAGCCTGAATACCTAGTGCCTCTCTTGGCTGCTGACCCCTGCCTTGCTCCCTGGTTTCTGCTGGTAATTCAATTTGGGTCTCACGCATTACTACAGCCGCCTTGGCTGAGATGAAGTGGCTATTACTACTGAACAGCTGCACCCCCTACTGGCTAAATCTGTTAACATGCCACCTGAGTTTTTTCAGTGTCTATGGACAAAGAGATCTCCATGATTCACTCTGGGAAAGCCAAGTTGGAATGACCACCCGGAAGTCCTAAATTTAGAGAGGAACATGCTACTGAGATCTCTTCTACTTCACCAGTGGGTAGCCAAACGTGGCCACCCTGTACAACCTCCATAAATTCTCAGCACAGAACAAGTCGGGAACTCAACAAATATTCACCGCTGACTGCCAGATACTCTTTGTGGTTGATTGAAATGAAATTAAATCTATGATTCAAAAAGTTTATGATCTCAGGGGTCTTTAAACTCTTTTGGGTCATGGACCTCTTTGGCAATCAGGCGAAATCTATGGATCTCTTCTCAGAGTAATATTCTTAAATGCTTAAAGTAAAATATATAAGATTTCGAAATAAACTTAGAATATTAAAACATAGGGTTTTTAAAAAACCAACAAATTAAGAATCTTTAGATCAACTTTTCCTATCCCATATGAACATTGTCCTTTACTTTTTTCTTCTCTGCCTCCAAATTCCCTTCCCTCCCTGCCTCCCAAAACACTTTTTCTGAAGGGCAGGTAGAAAGCAAAATCCCTACCCTTCACCCTTCCAAAAAAAGGAAATAAGGCAAGGAAAGTCTAGTCACAAAGAGGAAGTAAAAGAAATGTCACCACAAAATTGGTCCAGGCTAAAGAAGACTTCTGGGTCAAGTTTTTGTGGACCAAGTTTTCCATTCATCTTAAACTGTACAAGCCTTTGGGTGTTTGCCTAGCCTCACTTAACACATACCCCTTCCCCCTAAATAAGTAACCTTCAGAGGTGAGTCTATGGATAGTCTGACCTAAACTTGACCTCATAAATGAAAATAAATGCCACACTTTAATAGGAGTACAATAATGCCCACATATTGTTGAAGTTTCAGATTTAGGTCTCCCCTCCCTTTTCCCTGTGGCATCAGGAAGGGCCAGGAATTAATGAAGGGAGGGGAAATGGGCTCCTCCCTAAGATCAGGCATTACACAAGCTGGAATGCTTTTAGACAGGCTTTGTAAAGGATGGAAGAGCAACAGCTTTAGGAAGCCTTTCCTAAGTCTGGGGAACATTTTTATCACCCCAAATTTCTGTTCAGAAGGAAACTAAATACTCCCTTCTCCTCTCCCTCTCTTTTCTTCTCTCTTCCTTTGTTTCTATCTTTCCCTCTCCTCCTCCTTCTCCCTTACTCCTCCCATTGTCTCTCCTTACTCTGCTCTATCTCTCTGTCTTAATGACTCCCCTTATTCTCTCTCTTCTCTCTTTCTCCCCTCCCCCTTCTTCCTTCCCTCCCCCCCCCCATTCTCTATCCTACCAAAGAATGGTTTTAACCCCATTTTTACTTTTACATATATGTTTAAGTTGTATATGTGTTGGGGGTGGAGGGTGCTGAGCAGTGCAGGGAGTTGTACCTAAGACATACTATCATCCATCACTCTTATGACTTTTAATAAGCTACTTAAAAATGGCCCCCAAACGATGCTGCCTCTCTAGGTAAGGAGAATGCCCTATCCACCAAAAGAGAACAGATGATGGATGGAACTTGGCACTAATTCCTCAAAACTATTTTGTTCTTTCAGTAAATGACATCAGTATTACTTTATTCCTTGTGAGTGTCTGTCATGTCAAGTCTGTCATGTCTAACCTCTGAGGTTGCCCCACTCCTATCTCAGTACACTGGATTTATAGCACAACGGAAAGACATATTGCTAATACTCTGGAGATTGTATTATATATTGCGGGGCCGAGAAGTTTTGCAATAGCCTTTGGTCAAAAAATAATAAAGATTCATATACACATATATATAATACAAACACAACGTATTATGTGTACACATGAGATATGTACACATGAGTCTGTAGACAATTAAATATGGACATGGATATATAAATACATGAGTCTTTAAGTAAACATAGAGATGAATACATACATATATAATGAGTAATATAAATTGATATATTATCAAAGGTCTATGTTATATGTAACAATGTATAATGTGTATGCTACACATTAAATAATGCTTTATGGTTTATGGAATACTTTCTTTACAAGAACTTAATGATATAGGAAGTTATGATTATACCCACATAACAGATGGTGAAACTAAGGCTCAGAGAAGTTACCTAGACATGCAATAGTAGAGTTGGGTCTTGGACCCAGGTCTTTTAATGGCAAGTTTATTTCACTTTTCCCTAAACTGTGCTGTACCCAGAAACTGCATAACTTAATGATTAGAAGGCTGGCTCTAGAGTCAGGAAGACTCAGGTTCGAATCCTGTCTCTAGCAGTTACTAACTATGTGCCCAAAGACAAGACTTAACCTGTCAGAGCCTTGGCTTCCCGTTTGCAAAATAGCATCACAATACCTATAGTACCTACCTCACAGAATCTTTGTCAGGTTCAAATGAGATATAGGGAAAAGGCTTTGCAAACTTTAAGTTTTTTCCATCTAACAGCCAAAAAGGATATTTTTCAAAAAAACTTTCCTATGCTTTATGTCATCTGGGCCTTACAGAAAATCTAGAGTAGGACAATTTTATTACCCTCATTTTACACATAAGGGAACTGAGAGTCAAAGAAATAGCATGATTTCACCAAAGTCAAACAATGGTAAAACATAGGTATTCCGTAAGTCCTAGTACAGGGGTAGGGAACCTTCTGGCTCGAGGCCACAGAATTGTGAAGTTTGGATTCGGTCAAAGGACTGCACTTGAGGACCTAGAGAGCCACATGTGGCCTCAAGGCCACTGGTTCCCCACCCCTTTCCTCTTGACATGTAAGGACATTATTTGCAAAAAGTTAATCATATGATCTATTTCCTAACTTTTATTGCACATATCCACCAAAGGTTCCTTTCAATTTAACATATACTTAAGCTGACTACCATGTGTAAGAAACAGTTTTAGGATGATCCTAAACATAGAATGATAAATATTTTTAAAACCAGGAGAGCTATAGCTGAAGGTGAGGGGCGGAGGAGGGGAATTCTTGACCAAGCAATGGAGAGAGACTATCAAAGATAAAATAAACCATTATGATTTCATAAAACTGAAAAGCTTTCGCACAAATAAAATCAGTGCAGACAGAGTTAGAAGAGAAATGACAGAACGAAGAAAATATTGGCATCAAACATCACCAATTAAAGTGTAATATCCAGTATGTCATAATAAATGGAGAGCTGGCTTCAAAACCAAGAAAGCCTCCGTCCAGTCTCACCTCTGACATATAAAGCCTGTGATCCTGGGTAAGGCCCTTATTTCTCAATGCTCTAGCAGAGGTGGGGAACCTACAGCCTCGAGGCCACATGTGGCCCTCTAGGTCCTCAGGTGCAGCCCTTTGACTGGATCCAGTTTTACAGAACAAATAAAATTTGGATTCAGTCAAAAGGCCACACTTAAGGATCTAGGAGGCCACATGTGGCCTCAAGGCCACAGGTTCCCCATCCCTGGCATAGTGCATACTGACACTTGGGCTGTTGAACCCTGAGCAGCTGATCATTGAGACTGCTTCATTTATAAAAAGGTCCAGAGTGGCCAGCTGGCCGGACTACGTGGTGGCCATTGTGTTTATGAAAACTAGGCAGATATTGCTGGTGTGCGTAATAGCAAGATTGTTTTTAGTGCCTGTGGTAGCTCGCTACCCTTTTTGACTGAGTCTTGGAAGCTCATTGTTTTGTTTTGAATAAGTCCCCACCTACCATCTTTCTTTTGATGCAGGAACAAATATTCTTGGCACTCAAAGTGTACTTTGTCCCTGACGGATGAAAACTGCAGGGCTTGTGAAAACTGCAAGGCTCGTTTTACATGAAGGTTGGGAGACCCTGCACCCAAAAGTTGCCAAGCAGCCAATTCCATTTCATATCTTTTTTTTTTTTTGGAAGGGGGAAGGCAGGGCAATTGGGGTTAAGTGACTTGCCCAAAGTCACACAGCTAGTGTGTCAAGTGTCTGAGGCTTGATTTGAACTCAGGTCCTCCTGACTCCAGGTCCAGTGCTCTACTCACTGCGCCACTTAGCTGCCCCGTTTCTTAATACTTGGAGTACAAGGGACCAATCGCGTTCCCAGATTGCCATGTATCTCCTTCAGTTATACCTAGAAAATAATTATGTTAATGGATCTGTGATCTCATAAACATAGGTGCTCCCTGGAACAATGGAGACCACAACTCATTCTATGCAGTTCTTGCCTATATCCTCTCATCAATCTTCTATAGAAAATTTGCCCAACTAGTTAGAAGCATGTCTCTGGGTTGCTTCCTTTTTTCAACAATCGAGCAAGCAATAAACATATTTTAAGCACCTACTATGTGCTAAGCACTGAGAGAAAGAGAAGCACAAAGAGAAGCAAAAGCTATCCCTGCCCTTAAGAAGGGAGGGTGGGGAAGACAACAAGCAAATAAATATATACAAAGCGAGCTATATACAGGATGAATAGGAATTAATTAAGTTAAGAGGGATTGGGAAAGCCTTCCTACAGAAGATGGGATTTTAGCTGAGACTTGAAGGAAGCCAGGGAAGCCTGTACAAAGAGATAAAAGATGGAAAGCATTGCATGCATGGAGGCCAGCTAGAGAAAGTGTCTGGAGCTGAGAAATGGAGTGTCTCGCTCATCGAAAAGCAAGGAAGCCAAAGTTACAGCATCAAAGAGGATGTGGCAGGGTAGAAGGTGTAAGAAAACTGGAAAGGTAGAAAGAGGCTAGGTTATGAAGGACTTTGTATATCTTGAGTTCATTAGAAACTAGAGTTTGTTGAGTAGAGGAGTAGCATGGCATGGAAACCTATGTGGCATTCGGGCTCTCAATACTTAACTATTTCCCCATTCTTTTCTTATTGTACATTTCCCGAATAATATTTTTTACTTCTTATTAGTAATATGCTGCAGTCTACTTAATGAAGCTTTAAATAATACTTTGTGGTTTGCAAAACACTTTTTTAATATTATCTCATGTGATGTCAATGACAATCCTGTGAGATAAGTGTTATTGTTATCCCCATCTTACAGCTGAAGAAACTGAGGATGGGAGAGATTTAGTGACTTGCCCAAGATGTCACATCTAGTAGGTATCTGGGGTAGGACTTCCTGTCTCCAAAGTACAGGGCTATATCCAATATGGCTACCATCCATGCATTCTTAAAGGCATCTCTCCATTGCCTTTTGGGTCACCCCGCAATCCAGAGACTGTAACACCATATTTCTCTGCATAATCATTGCACCCTGTTTTGGTTGTTTTCTTTTTTTCATTCCAAAAATTGGTTTATAACCTTTCATCATGTAATCATCACATGGTATAATTCTGTTCATCACACCACTTAAAAGGTAAATGGAGCAGCAATGTGTTTACCAGTGGCATATGGACACACATTGCAAGCCAGGAGTCTAGGATTCTCAGCACATGCACATCGTCAGTATATTCCTGAAACTTTGTTTAGAGCCCTGCAGTACTAATGGTATTACCACTCAATCCAACGGAGAGCCGTGGGCACAGGAGGTGAGTGAAGCTGACTTGAGTAAGTCATATGACGTGGTAAGACTTGCATCTTCCCAATTTTAACGTGTATTCACGAGCGTTCTGTACATCCTAATCTTGCTCCAGAGACAGTTTAGGAATATTATAATAATGTATAATAAAATAACAATATTATAATATTATTATTCATATAATAAATTTACATAATAAAACAAATAAATAATAATAATAATAAATGATTTTTAAGTAATACTGGCACAATTTTAAAAATAAAGAAAGAAAAGAAAAGGTTTCACATAGTGGTCACACCCTACTTTTTTTTTACCAAAAAAAAATGGCATAAAATCTGCAATGATTGTGTGGTGAAATACAGTATTTCATAATTTTCATGCATGCTTATATGTACCTGCTTATCACACACACAATAATACCTAACATTTACATAGAGCTTTGAGTTTTGCAAAATGTTTTACAAATATTATATTATTTTGTCCTCACAACAACCCTGATAGGTAGGTGCCATTTTTACCCCATTTTATGGATGAGGAAACTGAAGCAAATTAGAGGGTAAGGGACTTTTCTAAGGTCACACAGCTAGTAACCACCTGAGTTGGGATTTAAGCTCAGGACTTCCCAACTCAAGGTACAGATCTATACGCCAAGCTACCTAGCTGTGTCCCACAAGTATATATGACATAATAAATGGAGGGCTGGCCTCAGAATCAGAGAGACCCGGGTTCAAGTTGTGCCTCTAACAGATTTTAGCTATGTGACTTCAACTCAGTCTTAGAGGCTTGCCTGGTGCCCTGAGAAGTTGAGACTCTTCTGGGTTCACATAGCCAGTGTCTGGCCAGCACAGGACTTGCATTGGGATGGGAATCTTATGGCTCTGAGGCCACATGTGGCTTTCTAGATCCTCAAGTACAGCCCTTTGACTGAATTTAGATTCAGGTTCCCCACCTCTATGGCCTTTCTGAATCCAAGGAGGACTCTTTATTTACTACATTATGCTGCTTCTCGTGCATGAGTATATGTATGAAGATGTGTATGTATATGAGTAGTTCTCTAGTCAAGAAAGAGGTCTGAGGCCATGGTCAGCACTCTGCTTATGATGCAGAAGAAACCAAGCACCACCTTCAAGTGGTTCCTTGTTACTCTGATTAATGATACTTGGTATTGTGTGAAAACTGAACCGTCGTTGGTGTGGCTGCCCTCTGAAAGGTACAGTATGCCAAAGCCCTATGTGAAACCTGGGCCATAGGACCTGTTTTTGATAAGGTTGTTGCCATGGGAATTATTACTCCTTGGTTCATTTTATCTCTATTTTCCATTTCTCTTGGGTTTACTCCACTGCTGAGTAACAGAGAAATAAGACTTTGGGAATAGTATTTGTCCCTAGTTAGGGGGAAGGAACCACTCCCAGGTGAGGGGTGGGGAAGCTCCCTGATTGGCTGGTTATATATAAGTCTCTAGGCTTCTTATAGCTAAGATTAGGGAGGAGCAGCGGGCGAGGTTATTTGTTTTCTCAGATGGGCTGAAGAAAAACCACAAGTTCCATATGTTATCCTTTTTGAACACCTGTCACTGGTCTTTTGGGAGAGGTTGATTTTCTCCCTTGGCAGGATGCAATAACCAATAGGCTATTTGACTTTTTTTTCCCTTTCTATCTCCACCCCAACTGTATTCCACAGTAGAAAGACCAGGACTTATTTGTTTTGAACAAGGAACACTGTACTAATTTTTTTTAATTAAAAAAATTAAAACCAGAGAGGGGGAAAATGGCCTGAAATGGAACGGGGGTGTAAAATACAGTTTTTCATGGTATACCATGATTACACACACACACACACACACACATCGTCCCTATGACATACTAACTCATGAATCCTGACATAAAGGAGAGATATAAGCTTGTCAGAAAGGCTGAGCTGGGGCACTAATGTGTCTGTGACATAATGGGTCTAGGTAATTCTAATGAAGTTTATGGTAGAGAATGATATTGCAGAAGACTGGGATCTGGAAGAGGAAGGAGGGTGACTGCACCATAGAATGATAGAAGCTCACTCTTGGAAGGTCCATGATGTCCTCTAGTTCAATCTGTATCTGAGCAGAAGCCCCCAGGGGACTGCCAAGCCCCCTGGTCAGCAGTGTTGCTGAAAGTGATCAGGCTCTGCCTGAAAATCTCTAACAAGCAACTCAGTACCTTACAAGGCAATCCATTCCAGCTTTGAACAGCTCTTATTAGTAAGTTTTTTCCTCATATCAAACTGAAACCTGCCTCTCTGGAATATCTATTTCCTATTTCTCCCCTCTGGGATCCAAGCAAAACAAGCCCTCTTACATTAAGAGCCCTTCAAGTACATGAAGACAAGTATCCTATCTCCCTCCCCAAATACACCCCCACCTCCCTATGTTCTTTCATCTACCTCTAGGATAAACATCCTATTCCTTCCATTGGTCCTGGCATGGCATGGTATCAAAACCTTCTAAATGTCTGATCACACACACACACACACACACACACACACACACACACACCCCAACACCACCACCACCAATGCAATGCTGATTTTCTTCTCAAATTATGGCACCCAGAACTGAGCATAATATTCCAAATGTAATATGACCCAGGCAAATTATAGTAGGATTATAACTTCCCTCCTTCTAAAAACAATGCCTTTTTTAAAAAATGTATTATTATGAACTTAATGAACACCAGAAAGCATAAAGATTTTCTTATACAAAAAAGACCATAAGAATGCCATATGTCATATACAACCATGAATCTGTTATTTGCAATTTGTTTTTTTAAAGTACATATTTAACATAGTAGTTTTAAAACAATCCTGCTTGTCCACACCCCTTTAAACTTCTTTCTGCCCCCTTTTGTATATTTCTAAATGTTTCGTTGATGTTCTTTTCTTCCTTTTTCTTCTTTTTATTTCTTTTGGGCCTCATTATCACTGCCCCCCTCCATAACTCTTACCCCTTCAACAAAAGGTAATAAAATCCCTTCTTTGTAACAAATAAGTGTGGCACCTACTCACCTAACCCCAATTTGTACTAGCAGGTGGGGCCCTAAACAGGGGCTTGTTACTTCTTCCTTCATGTTTATAAGGTAAGCCTAAGGTCTCACTATTACTAATATACTTCCCTCCATGGATTATCAGTTGATATTAATTAGCCATACTTAATTAGTTTCTAGAAATATGTGTTTCCCAAGGTGATATCCTAAGGACAATTGGAATAAGCAGCGCCACTACCCCCAACCAGTGGCATACTCTCCCACAGGTACCTAAAGAAGCCATGGGAAAGTGGGTTCAAGCTTAGAGCATATTACGAGGCAGAGGAATAAGTCACAGTTCCTATAGGTCCTTTTGCTGGAAGGCCTTTTTTTCCTTCTGTCTATCCATCATGCAGCTCCCCGTGAAGATTGGTAGAACTTTCTGCTGAGCTTCTTATGAAGTCCTTATCTACTCTGTCTTTGACTAACCTTTGCAAACCCTGGCAAACTGTCGCTGCTGGGTCAGGGGTACTGCTAGGATGTTGATAAGAAGTCCAAATCCTTCAGCTCTCTAAAACTGACAATGGGAGTGGCTGAACAAGTTGTGGTATATGAATGTAATGGAATACTATTGTGCAATAAGAAATGATGAGGGGAGAGGATTCCGGGAAGATGGCAGAGTAGGTCAAAAAATTCCAAGCTCTCAATATTTTCCCCCACAAAAGAGTTAATATAGCACCTTAGGGTGAACAAAGTGGGGACAAAGAAAACGGGGCGGGGGGGGGGCACAACCAGGATCTTCCAGGGACAGTCTGAGAAGATCCGAAGTAGAACCCCAGAACTGGTTTTGGTCCCAGAGAGGAGTAAACACCTCCAGGCTAGGTTCTGTTTTAACAACAAGTGGCAAGCCCTGGGGTTAGTTGCTTTGAGAGGCTGCCTCAGCCCCAGCCACTGGAACTTTTTACCCCAGGATAGTGAGGGGAGTGGTGTGTTTGAGCCCAGGAAGATTGCAGGAACCTCTGCTGACAAGGAACGCCAGACCCAACTATGCCGTGAAGAGCAGTGGGGATGAGAAGGAGCCAACACATGCCTGGTGAGTGCAGAAGCAGTGGGGCAGAAAGCTCCTGGCTGTGGGCACTTACAGGAGGTTGGAGGTTGGGCTTTGGTTCCAGACTAGAGGGAACTGAAGATCTGGGGCAAGAGGTACCATTTCCCATACCCCAGAGTTAGAGGTGATTATAAAAACCAAGTTATTACCACAAAAAAAAATGCATAGGCAAAGGAGAAAGAATCCAACCATAGAAACCTATTACAGGAATAGAGATGACCAGGGTTCATCCTCAGAGGAGGACATTGAAGTAAAGACATCCCCAAAGAGCAACATTAACTGGTCACTTGCCCAAAAAGAACTTATAGAAGATCTTTAAAAAAGACTTTAAAAATCAAATGACAGAGATGGAGGAAAAACTAAAAAAAAAAG
>JAQQSZ010007754.1:0-13223 GCA_028646595.1 Phalanger gymnotis | reverse complement strand
TGTGTGTGTGTGTGTGTGTGTGTGTGTGTGTGTGTGTGTAATCATCCAAACAATCTTGCACTGGCTAAGAAATAGAGTGGTGGATTAGTAAAATAGATTAGGTACACAATACACAGTAGTAAATGACCAAGTAATCTAGTGTTTGATAAACCCAAAGATCCAAGCTTTTGGGAAAAGAATTTACTATTTGACCAAAAAAGCTGGGAAAACTAGAAAGCAATTAAGCAGAAGCTACACAGACATCTTACACCATGTACCAAAGTAATGTCAAAATGGGCACATGATTTAGCAATAAAGGGTGATATCATAAGCAAATTAGAAGAGCATGGAATATTTTACCTATCAGAACTATAGATAAGGGGAAAATGTATCACCAAATGGGAGACACAGAGCATTGTAATATAATTTTGGTTACATGTAATTAAAAAGGTTTTACACAAACAAAACTAATGCAGTCGAAATTAGAAAGAAAGCAGGAAACTGGGGAAAATATTTACCACGTTTCTCTGAAGGCCTCCTTTCTCAAATATATGAAGAACTGAATAAAATTTTTAAGAATATAAATCATATCCCAATTGATAAAGGGCTAATTGCTATGAATAGGCAATTTTCAGGAGAAATTATAGCTGCCTATAGTCATATCTATATGGAGAAAAATGCTCTAAAGTTCTATTGATTAGAGAAATGCATATTAAAATAACTCTGAGGTATCACATCAAACCTATTAAAGCAACAAATATTGGAAGGAATGTGGAAAAATTGGGACACTAATACATTCTTAGTGGAGTTGTAAATTGATCCAACCATTTTGAAGAGCAAAGGGCTATAAAACTGTACATAGCCTTTGACTCAGTAATACCACTACTGGGTCTATATTCCAAAAAGATCAAAGAAAAAGGAAAAGGACCTATATGTACAAAATATTTATAGCAGCTCTTTTTATGGTGGCCAAGAATTAGAAACTGAAAGGATGCCCATCAATTTCAGAATGGCTGGACAAGTATAGTTCCAGAAAAACTTGGGAAGACTTATATGAACTGATGCAAAATGAAGTGAGAAGATCCAGAAGATTTTGGTACACAGTAAGAACAACATTGAATGATCAACAGCTGTGAATGATTTAGCTATTTTCTGCAATTCAGTGATCCAAATGGATCCAAAGGACTTATGATGAAAAATTCTTTCCACTGTCAGAGAAAGAACTGATGGAATCTGAATGCAAATCAAATCATACTTTCAAAATTTTCTTTTTTTGTCTGTGTTCTCTTTTGCAACATAGTTAATATGGAAATGTTTTGCATGAGTGCACATGTATAATTACTTATATTAAATGACTTGCCTTTTCAAGGAATAAGGAGAGGAGAGAAGAAAGGAATTTGGAACTCAAAAATTATTTTTAAAAATGTAAAAATTGTTTATGCATGCAATTGAGAAAAAATAAAAACTTCTTTAAAAAAAGGAAAGATGAGGGGGATGCTTTAAAAAACCCCGGTAAGACTTATATGAACTGATGTAAAGTGAAGTGAATAGAGCCAGGAGAACATTGTACACAAAAGCAATACTGCAATAATGATCAACTGTGAAAGACTTAGCTGCTCTGATCCATACAATGATTCAAGAGAATTTCAAAGGACATAAGATGAAAAATGTTATCCACCTCCAGAGAGAATCGAAGAAGTTTGAGTGCAGAGTGAAGTATAATTTTTTTTTCATTTTCTTTATTGTTCTTTCTTTCTTGCAATATGGCTACTATGGAAATATGTTTTACATGATTTCATGTGTATGATTCATGTTATATTGCTTACCTTCTGGGGTAGGGGAGGGGCTGAGAGGGAGAGAATTCAAAATGCAAAATCATTTTAAAATGTTATGACCAATATGGAAATATGCTTTGTATAACTGTACATGTATAACCAATATCAAAGAGAAGAAAGGGAAAAATTTTTGGAATCCCCCAATTTTTTAAATTAATGTAAAAATTGTTTTTACATGTAATTAGAAACAATAAAATATTAATAGTTAAATGAATGTTAAAAATGAATACTTTTTTTAAAAAAAGGAACAAATGGGAAGAGAAGAAAAATCTGGTGGTAGGAGCCTATAAGGAAAGAATCCAGTGAAGTCAACACATGGGGCAAACATGCAGATGTGAAAAATTAGTAGTAAGATTGAGAGAACTGAGGATTTTCTTTTCAGCAAGTATTGAGAGTAAAGTATATATTGCAGTAACTTCCAAATAATGGGTTATATTTGTATTCTTACCAGTTTCAAATAATAATTACCTGTAAAAATGCAAGTAGACCTCCTAACCAGAGAAGGCAAAAATGGAGAAACATTTCTCTACTCTCCAGATTTTTAGAGAGAAAGAACTGTTCCTTGGGATAATGGAAGCAGTGCTTCTCATGGAAATCAAAGAAAAGCAATCCTGAGGAGGTAAAAGGGGAGAAGAAAGAGGGATGAATCTTGTGAATTACTGAATTGATTCTGGAAGCTTTCCTAGAGAAGAGGTTATGAAGAGAAAATACTTCCCTCATAAAGAACTAATGATGTGTGTTCACAGTTTTCATGAAGTACAGTGCCATCTATTAATGAATAGAGGAAGAAGAGATGAGTTGTTATGGTTGACTCCCATTGGAGGGGGCTCGGGGAGCATATATCAACCTATCATCGAGGGTAAAGAGGTATGCTGTCTTCCTAGGGCATTTCCCTGGGGAAGAGTTCAACCATGGAGCCGAAAGGGAGATTGGAAATGGCAAGTGTTTCTCTTTTCCCTTTTCTGCCTCGAGGTCCTTCTGCATCCCTGCCTTTGCTCCTCCCCATCCTGTCCTGTGTCACCACCTTTCCTCTATTCTGCATTTTATGGGTTATTTCACAGTTGCTTTATTAGGAAAAGGGCATATTATCAGAATTGTTGTTTTGTAATAAAGAATTGTATGCAGAAAAAATGTATTTTCAGCAATCTGTATTGAAAGATTACAGTTTAGGTGGTCAAGAGACCAAACCCTCTATTTCTCATAAACTCAATCTATTTTTAAGGAACATTAACCTTGTAAAAGTTGAGGATTGATTGTACTTTCCCTTTACTAAATTGTCTATAATGTCCCCAGCTTTCCAGTGGATCAGAGGGAAAAAATATCAAAACTTCATCCTGGGTCCTACATGAGACCTGTTCAAAATGTACAAATAATTTAGTTTCATTGAAAGAGCTCTGAGTTTTGAGTGAAGATATTTTGGTTCAAATCCTAGTTCTATTACTTACTGTGAACTTGGTGAAGTCATTGTGACTGGCATGTAACAAGAGCTTAATAAAGGTTTGTTCACTTATTGGCAAGTCGTTTCACCTCTTTAGGCCTCAGTTACCTAATCTGCAAAATTAGAAGACTAGACTAGATGATCACCAAAGAACCTTCCAGCTTGAACTCTATGCTTTTACGACCAGGAGAGCTTTAGGCATACATTTAGTCTAGGAAAACCTGAGAACATCCTGCCTGGTATTCATTCAAGTAGAATTCTTAACTGCAAGTGTTGTTCTGTGTTTGTCTTTGTATCTCTAATGCCTAGTATGGTGCCTAACACTTAGTAGGTACATAATAAATGCTTGAATGATTGAATCTTATATTTATGACCATCTTAATAATTATCAGGCCTGCAGGGAAATATAGCACATTACTATATGGCTATACATTGAAATTGAGATGTAAATAGGCTTCTAACATTCTTCACCAAAATAGCGTTTACATTCCCTGCCCCACTTCTCATTGGATCTTTTTCTAAGGATCAAGCCCTGATTCTACAGATTCTCTCTGACCCTAATTTGTATTATATCTATGTTCAGGAACCAATGTCTTAGAATATTTTAATTCTTCCCATGTGTTGGACCATAAAGGTTTGTCCTTTCTTGTATCAAGTACTCGTTGTTTCTTTTTCTTCACTAAAAATGTGCTCAGCTGTGGTAGAGTTTGATTTCTTATTCCTATACAAAGCTTTTATTGTTTTTTGTTTGTTTTGTATTCTAGAGCAAGGATGGTCTGTGACAGATTTTGAAAACAATGAACATTCAAGTTACTCCTGCCTAGTCAAAGACAAATAGTCATTTTTCTATGGCTCTAGTAATTTCGAAGTAGATAATATGTTACCTTGAGTATTTTGGATTGTCCCTTTGTGGTTCCTTTTTAAATTATTTTTCTTTTTTTAAATCCTCAATCAAATTGTTGCCTTACGTACATGTACTGACCATCAAATAATTCCATAAAATTTGTAAAACAATTTGGAAAGGGACAGAAGGCACTTAGGAGGATCTGATTAAGATTCAACATGTATGTGACAAGATAGAAATGTGACCTAAAAGTGGTTGTCATTGTTGTTGGTCCTTTATTTTTGAAGAGGATCAATGATATCACAGGTTATGTCTTGACTTGCAGATGAATTGGATTTAAGCAAGACAGAGCTGCACAAAATCATCAGCCTCACTCCTCTTCCAGAATCATAGAAGTCTTATGACAGGACAAAAGTAGAGATGATTGGCAATGGCCCAGGGTGCAGTGGGTAACCTTGGCATCTTCAGTGTCTAAGTTCTAAATACTCCACAGCACCTGCTTCATCTGCCTTCATGCCTATTGGAACAAATTGTTCTCACTCAACGGGGGGAAGACTTCATATGCTTGGAGTAGAGAACCCCTTAACTTACCGATGGGTTTGAGTCCTGTTAGTTACCCTCAACCTGGTTTAGCCCATCTGCCAAGATGATTTTTTGAGGTTTGGCCATTGCACATGTTACAGCTTCTTGGTGCCACAAAAGAGAGTTAAGTGAAAGGTGGACACCAAAGGTGGATGAGTAGCCCTGAAAACGGCTCACCAAGAGCTGGCATCAGAGATGCTAGTCCTGCTGGAATATCACATACACCCTGACTTGAAAGTACAAGCATAAAGGAAGGATTGTCCTCTTAATGAGGCCAAAACAAATCCTAGCCATGCCAAGAGTATACAAGTATTAATGGATTTCAGCAATGATGTATCATTAGACTCAATTGCATCATGGCTCAATATTTTCTACAGCTATCCATCCTCATAGAATTAGTAAGTTTGGGGTATTATTTTATTTAAATTACCCGAAGACTCCATAGAATTTATTTACCAAGAAAATCACTGATATAAATTATGTGACAACTTGGGTTAGATTCCTGTGTTGCTTCAGTGCTTCAGTAAGTTCAAGCCTCCTCTTCTCCTCCTGAAGAATACTGATCTCTTGCTTCCCAGAACACCTTTCATCTATTTAACTTTCTGACTTATTCATAGTAATATAACCCTTGTGTGAGGAACTCTCATGGCATGATAGATTAGCATATCCACTGGAAAATTTCTAAATTTTTGTTGACTTATATGCTTACCAGGGAGCCACGGGAAAATCTATTCATGATATCTCCCCTAAGCACAATTATGCTGTAACCCCCTTACAAACATCTTGCTCACAACATGAAAAATAAAGTTTTATTTTATTTAATAAAATGCTTTATGCAGTCATTTTAAAAAAGACAAAAAAAAACCAAGAAAAAAATAGAGCAACAGATGCATCTGTCCATGTATACAACACTCTGCTCTAGTGTTCTCTTCCATCTCTGCCACGATCAGAAAGCTGTATTTCATTATCTGGTCTTTACATTCTGCATTGGTTTTTCAGTTATTCAAAATTCTGCGTCCTCTCAGAGACCTTCTTATTAACACTTGTATGGTCATTGAATATGTTGATCTCTTGTTTCTGCTGATTTCACTTTACTTCTCTTTATACATCCTTTCCTATGTTTCCTCATATTCCTCATTTCTTATAGCACAATAACTATTCAATTATATCCAGATACTGGTTTTTTAATTGTTACCCAGTTGATGGACACTTATTTTGTTTTTAGCTCTTTGCTACTTCAAAGAGAACTGCTATGAATAGTTTGGTTTATGTAAGACCTCTGCTTCTCTATTTGATTCCCATGGGGCCCAGTAATGGGATTGTTGGGTCATGTGGGCATAGATGAATGTTTGCTTTCCCTGAATAATTTCCAATTGATATCTAGAATGGTTAAACCTATCCACAGCTCCATTAACAGCTTCTTAGGATGCCTGTTTACCCACAATTCTTCTGACATTGAATTTATTTTTTTTAATTCAATAAATAATTATTAAGTGGCCTCTATTTTCCAGGCTAGAGGTGGGGAACCTATAGTCTTGAGGCTACATGTGGCCCTCTAGGTCCTCAAGTATGGCCCTTTGGCTGAATCCAAACCTCACAGAATAAATCCCCTTAATAAAACAAAGTTTGGGTTCGGTCAAAGAGTTGCACTTGAGGCTGCAGGTTCTCCACCCCTGTTCCAGGCACTGTTCTAAGAACTGGGGATACAAAAAGAGGCAAAAGACAGTCCCTGCTCTTAAGGATATTATAATTTAATTGATTTTATTGTCATCTCACCTAATTTTCCACTCTGTGAGATGTAATCTCAGTTATTTTAATTTACATCTCCTTTTCTGATCATTGATTTAAAGCACATTTTCATTTGGTTCTTTATTGTTTGCAGTTCTTTCAAGAACTGTTCCTATCTTTTGTCCATTTAATATATCAATTGGGAAATGACATCGTTTATTTTTGCTAGTCTTTTATGTATTCTGGATATCAGGCTTTTGCTGGTGATATCGTGTGTGCAGATATTTTTCTATTCTATATTTTCTCTTCTAATTCTATTTTCAATTATTTTATTTGCATAAAAATAAAAAAATTATGCAAACATTTACCAGATCTTCTTATTATTTCTGTCCCTTGTTTAGTTCAGCATTTTTCCCTAGTCAAAGTTGTAAAAAAAGAAAATACCTTATCTTATACATATTTTTTATGGTGTGACCTTTTACAATGAGGTCATTTATACGTTCCTCTACTTCCCTTACTTGATTTTCAAATTCCTTTTTGAGCTCTTCCATGGCCTGAGGCCAATTCATGTTTTTCTTGGAGGCTTTGGATGTAGGAGCTTTGAATAAAATACTCCTCTCTCACCCATGTCTGACAGACCTTTCCCACTGACCTTCTAAGTTGTCTTTGGCATTTGTGGGTGGAGAAGTCTGGAAACTGCCCCAGCTGCCAGAAATTCAGTTCCTGGAGGCCTGCTCCAGGTTTGCTGGGGCCAGGTCTATGCCAGGGCAGCCCATGATGGACTGGGCTCCTCTCCCAGCCTGCTGCAACAGACCTTTCTCGTTGACCAACCAGGTTGTCTTGGGCTGGAAATTTGTTTCATTCTGCCTCTTTGTGGGTTCTGCGACTCTAGAATTTGTTCAGTTATTTTTGGAGGGGTTTGGGGGAGAGCACAAGCTAGTCCCTGCTTTTACTCCACCATCTTGGCTCCGCCCTTTAAAACCTTCTAATGATGCCGTTTACTATCTGGAAAGAAAGATTGGTCTCTATCCGACGATTTAATACTTGGCATGTTTATTTGTGATGACTAAGTTGGCCAGCTATCTTTGATTCTCATTTAAAAAGAAGAAATCCATAATCATCTTTTAGAAAATGCACTTTTGGTCATTTACTTTCCCAAGTAGTTACCTGAGAAGACCTTGTTATTTGGTTAATGTCAGTTTTAATTCCTGTTTTGAGCAAATCTCTCATACATCAGATGCTGACTTTGGGTCTGAGATTCTGAATCCTCTGTGACATTTTTTACTGTGGAATATATGTCAGAGAGAACCAGAGAAAAGAATGTTGGCCATATGGTATGATGACAACTACTGTAAGATCAGCAGGGACACCTTAAAGCATTATTCCAAGATTACAGAATATATTACAATGTATAGAAAGTAAAATTTCAAAAAAAACATCAAAGAAATACTTAAAGGCAAGAAAAACTCTATTGACATATCAGACTCATAGTTCACCAGCATCTCAAACCAATGATATATAGAAATTTGAGGGAGCATAAATTAGACACTCAAAAATTTATTTAAAAAAATATACACAGCAATGACTTGTAGTACTATAGAATCTGGGAATTAGAAGGGGCCATAGAAATCATCTAGCCCAGTGGTATCAAACTCAGATAGAAATAGGCCCACCATACACAAGGATCCTGAGGGTGCATTTGACTTAGAAAACAACATATTAACATTATCTATGTTTGTTGTATTTTTATTTATTTATTTTATTAAGTATTTCCTAATTACATTTCAGTCTGATTCTGGCAGCACTTGGAATGATGAAGGCACTTGTTTGGTATCTCTGATCTAGACCAACTTCCTGAACTATGGAAATATTCCCTCTACAAAATATTATTGCTTTAATTTGCAAAATTAAAATAAGAAATGCTGCCTATAGGTGTCATGGCAATGTTTACGAAAGCCCGTTGAGATCCTCTGATGAAGCATGCAGTGCAAAAACAAAATTAGTCCCCTTTTTACAAAAGAGTGTATGAATATCATGTACAATATCATGTACAAGATCCATTAATGTTGTTCATCCTTTGTTTTCAAAGACAACCAATAACATGATGATATTGGGGTAAAATAGTAGATGATGGGTGATGTCTTGACTTGTGCATGAGTTGGAATTATGAGCAGAGTTTTTTTTTTTTGCAGGGGAGAAGGCAGGGCAATTAGGGTTAAGTGACTTACCCAAGGTCACACAGCTAGTAAATGTGTCAAGTGTCTGAGGCTGGATTTGAACTCAGGTCCCCCTTACTTCAGGGCTGGTGCTCTACTCACTGCTCAACCTAGCTGCCCCTTGAGGCAGAGTTATACGAAGTCATCAGAAGTCCAGAGCCATTGAAGTCCAGTAGCAGGATAAAAGTCAAGAAGTTTGGTGATGCCCCAGGATGCAGGGGATGATCTTGGCATCTTCAATGTCTGACTAAGCTCCACGTGCTCCACAGCACCTGCTTCAGTTGCCTTCATGGCCATTGGAAGGGATTATTCTCATCTGCCCACTTCTATGGGGGAAGTCTTCACATGCTTGGGGTAGACATCCCTCCAACTAAGAACTATCAAAAACATTAGAAGAGACCTTAGACCTGGAAGAGACCTTAAATGACCTCTAAGCTATCCTCTACATTTTTAAAGATGAAGATACAAGAATTCCATAAAATTTATGTTTTGCCCAGGATTTAAATTTAAGGTTTCTATTTGAAAACCTGGGGCTCTTCCTCTATCACTTTGTCTCTCATAAATGAATCAAAGCTGTCTAAAGAAGGGTTCTTAACCTTTTGCATGTGTCATGGACCTTCTTTAGCAGTCTGGTGAAGCCTATGAACCCATTCTTTGAATAATGTTTTTAAATAATTGAAGGAAGTGAAAAATTTCAGTTAGAGGTTAATGAAAATAAATGTGATTTTTTTTCCCCTATCCAAATTTACAACCCATCTAAACCTGAAAGCCAGTTATGGATCATGAATCTTTGGTCTAAAGCAATAAGGATGAGTAAACTTTAGGCAAAATTAGTCATTCTACTTTACCTGGCTATATCAACTGACTTAATAATATTTTTTCAAGAAGTCATTAACGATACTGCATTTTGGGAGTCTGCAACACATTTTGGATAATGGACTACATGGATACATACAAAGTTATTCTCAGCTAATTTTCAGATTTTATTTCAGACAGGAATCCACTGGAGGGCAGTATATAGCAAAAACTCTAGCTGACTGACAGGAATACGGCTTTTATTGAGGAACGAAAAAGAATTTTTCAGCTAAATTTCTTGACATATTTGCTTTGTCACTAGCTGGAGAGTTGATAACACATAAACATTTTATGATGCAAATAATCACACTTAAATTCACTGATTTTCTAAGGTTTGTGAGGATTTGGGGAACATATGATGAGTTTTCTTGAAATAAGTATAAACTTGTAAAGGTTCCTCTGCAGTCACCTGAATTCTCTGCCAGGTGCTGAAATACTTGAGGACTGAGGGGATATGAGATGCTCTTGCCACAGCTCTAATCTGTAGCAGAGAAGCTGGGGAATTGAGTACCATTGGGGTACAGGGGCAGAGATGCAACTTCTCTGGGGAGTCTTACTTGTGGGGCCTTATAACATCAGGCACTGTGGTATGCTTAAAATTTGTTTCGTGTGTTCGACATGCTTTGGCATTATTTTAAACGTTTAGATTTGACTCATTTGAAAATACAGGCCATGAGAAACCATGAGAGTGAGAAACGGAGAGTGAATCTACTTTAGCAATATCCCATAGTGCAAGAATTCTGGTAGCAGCTAGATGCAAAGATTTGAATTAGTTAAGATTAACTTGGCACCAATCTTTTCAATAGGGAAGAAATCACAATCATGAAAACAGGGCTTGAAAGTCTTTGTCAGATCATTTTAGTGACCTTCAAATTCAAAATGAGTCAACAGTGTGACGTGACAGCACAAAAGCTAATGTTTTCTTAGATTGTGTTGATAGTGTGCAAAGCAAAAGATGTGTGAATTCCTCTGTCTGCTGCCCTGCTAAGATCACTTGTTACCTCATCCAAGTATTCCATTTTACTTTTGAGTGCCACAATTTTTAGGAAAAAAAAAGATGAAACATTGGTAAAATGGATTGTGAGTTGAGTAGGGCAGCCAGGATAGAGAGAAGCCTTGAGATCTTGCCATAGGAGAATCAGCTGTAGGAATCTCATGAGATTAATATTTTCCTACTTACTAGAGCTGTCCAAAAACTAAAGAGACTGGCTTAGAAGATAGTGGAATCCCCCCTGCAAGAAGCTTTAAGATAGAGACTATTTTATGGAGATACTATAGAAAGAATTTTCAATTATGTTGACCTAGATGGCCCTTTCAATTTTGTGATTCTGATTCAAAGAAATACCTGTGTGTTTTCCATCCTTGAGGGACAGTTTTGGCGCATGGATATGAACATAACTATTTGTTCAAAGGCGTACCTAGGTTTGTGAGATCATGGATCCATTGAAGGAGTGATTTTAAAAATCTAGAGAATCTTGACTTGACTTATAAATCATGTTAGCAGCAGGATGGTGAATTATTTTCTTTTCCCCCCACTTAGTAGTATTTGACTTTTTTCAATTACATGTAAAGATAGTTTTCAACGTAGGTTTTTGGAAGAGTTTGAGTTCCAAATTTTTCTCCACCCCTTCCCTCCCACCTCAAGCAATCTGATACGTTATATATGTACAATCATATTAACACATTTCCACATTAGTCATGTTGTGAAAGAAGAATCAGAACAAAAGGGAAAACCCAGGAAAAAAAAAACAATAACACAGTGAAAATAGTATACTTCGATCTGCATTCAGTGTCCATAGTTCTATCTTTGGATGTGGATAGCACTTTCCATCACAAGTCTTTTGGAATTATCTTGGATCATTGTATTGCTGAGAAGAGCTGTCTATCATAATTGATCATTGTGCAATATTGCTGTTACTGTGTACAGTATTCTCATGGTTCTGCTCACTCATTGATAGTGCATGTAAATCTTTTGAATTAGTTACTTTCTCCAAACTACTTCAACCATCTGACCTTCACAAAACAAAGAAATCAGGTTCCAGATGTAGAATAACTAAATCCACAGAAAAAGATAACAAAATCTATGACAAGGCAAAATTCATTATGAGTTAACACCAGAACACTCTAATAATTTGAATTTTCAGGGCTCCCAACCCACTAAACACCACCCAAAGGAGCACAAGCAAATTCACAGGTTTCCAGGGAGCCCAATCTTAGGACAAGTATCCCTTCCTTTCATTAGTTATATTGAGAAAGGCATCACTAAAAAGTGCAAGCATGCAGATATACAAATATGCAAAATTTTTATATGGCAGAGAAATTGTAATAGACTATGCCACTTATCACATGCAGCAATAAAACAAAAGGAGATTGAGTGCAGTAAATTCACCATAGTTCCAGTGGTTTTACTCTGTTGGACTTATTAGGTCATTCCTGGCTGAATTCTGTTAATAAGCCAAAAGGTGAGCCAGGGAAAGAGCAAGTCTCTGGCTGCTATGAGGATTAGAGTAATTCTCCTGGAAAACATATGCCAGATCCCCAGGCCTCCCAACACAGGACAGCACTCTGTGGAAGCAATGAGAGGCAGCACAACACCACTGACCTTGAGATACCAAGTCCTGAGGCTTGCAGCCCAAAGGTATGAAATGCTTCTTGAGCTTCCAAGAGACATAATGGCCAGGTAAATGGCTCTAATCCCTCCCCTCCCCACCCAGAGAATTCCTCAGGGGAAAAAAAAAGAATGCTGGAACAGAGGAGATAGAAGTGGGGCTTCAGTGGCCAAGTAGTAGGAGTACCTGAGTCCCAGAGGGGCAGAGTCAGCAGAGGTCAATACCAGGAGCCCAGACATACTCTTGCTTCCCTAGGGGAAGGGCCAGACACCCAGCTTGAATAACAAAGAGCTGAGACCATTGCTGAAGACCAACAGTACTGGAGAACAACCCCAGAGGAAGAGGAGATTTCGGACAGCCAGACCCCCTCCCCCACACCTCAAGAAACTGAAGGCTATAATCCACAAAGCCAACAATGAGACTCACAATCCCCAGAATAAGAAAGCTGGGACAGTGAGCCCTGAGCCCCAAAAGCAGAGATTTATTGTAAAGCCAGGAAAAGGCTAACCAACATGAAGAACACAAAAAAACCGAGGACCATTGATTCTTTTTATGGAGACAGGTAGGATCAAAATACCATTTTGGAAGAGGATAACAATGACCACATCTGATACCTCAAAAGATAATGTGAACTGGTCTCCAGCCCAAAAAGCATTACTGGAAGAGCTAAAGGAAGATTTTAAAAACCAAATTAGGGAGGTAAAAGAAAAAATGGAAAAAAATGGAAAAAATGGAAAAAAAAATCCACTGATGAAATCAAGTCCCTAAAGAATAAGATTGGCTAAATGGCTACAGAGATTCAGAATCTAAATAGAGAAAATGACACCCTGAGAGGTAAAATCAACCAATGGGAAAAGGATACTCAAAAGCAAAATGAAGACAGTAATTTGTTAAAAATTAGAGTTGAGCAAGTGGAAGCTAATGACTCTATGAGGCATCAAGAAGTAGTAAAACAAAATGTAAAGAGTGAAAAAATAGAAAAAAAAAAGTGAAATATCTGATTGGGAAGACAACTGACCAGGAAAATAGATCTAGGAGAGACAATTTAAGAGTTATTGGTCTACTGGAAATCTATGATGAAAAAAAGAGCCTTGACAGTATCTTCGAAGAAATTATCAAAGACAACTGCCCAGAGGT
>JAQQSZ010007753.1:0-13224 GCA_028646595.1 Phalanger gymnotis | reverse complement strand
AGTGAACAACTGGACCCAAGGCAAGGTCTTATCTTTAAAGAACCCCATCTCTTAAATATATTCTTTCTGACTGATCTCTGTGAATCACTCAGGAAATGTTACGCATAAGCCCAAACATAATCACTCCTCAGCTTAATAAACCTATAGCAACTACCTGTTTTTTACTTACTGGAGTCCAGGTCCTTTCTAGACTTATGTCTCACTGTTTCTCTATACAATTCACAGAATTACAGAATTTGAGACTTGGGAAGACCCCAGTAGTCACCTAGTCCAACCCTAAGAATATTCACTATAACATACCCTATGATCTAGCTCCTTCAATTTTCTGTAAACATGTAGTAAACCTCCTTCCTTTAGCCCGTACCATTCTCTATGCTTGGAATGCCTTTTCCCTTTTTCTGCTCTTTGAAATTTTCTTTTCTTTTAAAGGCCCCAAACAAAAGCTGTCTCTTCCATGAAATTTTCCCTGGTTAAACCAATTAGAAGTTGTGACACTCTTTTTGGAAATCTCTTAGCACTTTGTCTCTTTCTAATGGCACTTATCTTATTCCACATCATGCCATAACTATTTGTGAAGTCTTGTCTCCTCTTCTAGATTAGAAGCCATTCAAAAGCATCGTCTGTGTCTTTTTTTTTTCCCCTGGAACTTCCTCTGGCATCTACCTTAGGGCTTAGAGCTTAGCAGGCACCAAGTACATGCTCGTTGAATTACATTACCCCTCCTACCTTCCCTGTCCTGTCCCCATCCTCCCTGTCCCCTTTACCTCCCATGTCCTCTCATCTCCTTTCCTCTTTCTCTCATTTTCCTGATAAGTAGAGGACACATGATGGGATTTTGAAAGGGCACAGAAGAGAACAGGGGATCTGTGAGAGAGGTTAATCAGGACAAAGGACAGTCGCCAGGTTACTGGTGTGTTAGGTTGTACTCCATTGGTTCTTTCCCCCTCAGAATGAGCTGCTTAGAAGACAACTTCACACAACACAATTCTCTTAGTTTTCTTCTCTGAAATGCTACCATATTTGCTGTCTAGGTGCATTCAGCCTAGCATCTCATTGCAGACTATCTTATATTGTTCTCCAGATATAGAATCATAGCACATAGGATATAAAAGGAATCTTAGAAATCAATAGCCCAATCCCTCTTTCTACTAATAGGTCATTGAGCTTCTTTGTAATTTCTATCCCAGTTCAATGTATGGCCAATGCATTAATTCTCTCACCTGGTCTTGGTTTGCTGAATCGTATCAGGTGTACCTGACTCTTTGTGTTCCCATTTGGAGTTTTCTTGGCAAAGATACTGGAGTGGTTTGTCATTTTCTTCTTATTTTACAGATGAGGAAACTGAGGTAAACAGGGTTAAGTGACTTGTCCCAGATCACCCAGCTAGTAAGTGTCTGAGGGTAGATTTGAATTCAGGAAGATGAGTCTTCCTGACTGCCACCTGGCCCTCTATCCTCAGTGCTATCTAGCTGCCCATTTCCTATTCTAAAGGTGGGTTTAGATTATCCCCTAGAGTTCTGCCAGTCACAATTCAGACAGAGCACTGTGGTCATTCACTATGAGTGCCATGAAGGAAGTCGTAGTCAGATTAGTCTAGGAAGAATGTTAATACTTCCCTTTACCTGCTAGAATGTCATTGTCAATAGAGTACTAGATTTGGAGCCAGGAAGATCTGGGTTCAGATCCTACCTCAGATATTTACTATCATGTAACCCTAGGCAAGTCACTTAACATCTCTAAATCTATGCATCCTTATGTGGAAAATGGGTATAACAATCGCGTGGGCTTCTCAAGAATGATCAGATAAAAGGCAGAACTTACATAAAGTGCTCACAAACATTCAAATACCAAGTCAAGTATTATAACCATCATCCTCATCATTACCATTAGAGATCCAGGCCCAGCAATTTGTAGATAAAGAACTTGTAGCCAAAAAAGAAATTAAGTGACTTGACCAAGGTTGTACATGTGGGACAGCTAGAACTAGAACCCAGGTCTGTTGAATCCTGCTATTGCAAAATGGAGCTTTTTTTCCACCTTTTTGGAGGGGAGAAGGCAAGGCAATTGGAGTTAAGTGACTTGCCCAAGGTCACACAGCTAGTAACCATGTTAAATGTCTGAGGCTGTATTTGAACTCAGGTCCTCCTGACTCCAGAGCCAATGCTCTACTCACTGCACCACCTAGCTGCCCCACAAAATGGAGCTTTAATGGAGATTGCATCTGTTCTTAACAGGCTAGATTAACAGGCTAGTTCTTATGGGTTCTCTGGCTCTCATTGATTGGCCAACGATAGGTCCCAGCCCAAGCCTCATTTGGTCATTTCCTCTTTTTTTTTTTTTTTGGCTCAGATGGTTCAGACTGAGTATAAGTAGTAATTGTTTCTGTTTTTGTCAGAAACCCTGAGGGTTTTCCCCTGCCAGATTTATCTGAGTAGGTAAAAGAGGCCATTCTTTGCTCCATATCTTACCTAGTCTTAATCACTGAATAGATGTTGCCTCAGACAAACTGAGACCTGAGAAATACCTTAGCTTAAAAAGTCCAAGGTCTCCCACTGCATCCGGGGCCATCTCCAGTCATCCTGATCTATTGCTGTTTGTCCTTTGTTCTGGAAGAGGACTAAGACATCAGGAAAGTGATGCCATGACTTTCGAGTGAATTGAACTTAGGTGACAGAGAGCTATGCAAAGTCACCAGCTTCGCTCTCTCCTCTAGAGCCATCTAGGCATAGTGGCAAGATATAGATCAGGACAACTGGAGTCCCTGGACGCAGTGAGAGACCTTGGCCTGTTTAAGTTAAGGTCTTTCCCAGATCAGGGTTTGACTGAGGCAAGCCCATTCAGTGATTAAAAGAAAAAAAAATCAATCTGGGTGGGAAAGACCTTCAGAGTTTCTGGCAAAAACAGAAACAATCGCTATTTACACTCACTCTGAGCCATCATTATCCAAACAATAACTAGTTGAGGCTTGGGCTAGGACCTTCTGTTGGCCAATCAACAAGGGCCAGAGTGATTTGGGTTTAAGGCATGGTCTTGGTCCATATCTTGCCACTGGACCCAGACGGCTCTGGAGGAGAGAGTGAGGCTGGTGACTTTGCATAGCCCTGCCTCACTTAAATCCAATTCACTTGCAAGTCATGACATCACCTTCCCCATGTCATGGTCCTCTTTCCGAACAAAGGACAAACAACAACAAAACAGTTCCCATGCTGTTTTCAAATACCAATCTGTTCATTCTCCCAGATTCAAATCTATGTTCATCTATAAAGCAACCTGACATTTAAGATTCCCTCCCTCCCCCCTTCCCTCAGTATGGCAGGAAATATTTTTCTGATGACACTGTTACAATATTAAGTAGCAGCTCCCTGGGGAGAAAGAATAATTCAAAATCCTGAATAAGATATTCAATTTGAGATTAGTTAAGTGGTTATCTGGCTGAAAGGGATTTGACAACAAGAACTCCTTCTATGTCTTCAGGTGAAGGAAATGTTCGGCTGAATTCAATTAGCAGCAGGATTCTCTGGCACCCCTCCATTACTAACCTTCAGGCATTCTGATGGTAATTAAAGTGTCTGCAGGTTCATAGGAACAATAAAGTTTTGTAAGTATTGAGGATTCTAAGCACAGGCTTCCAAAGCTGGCCTGGAATTCCTCGGTGCATTCCCTCAAAGCCTTTGGTTAATACCCCAGCTGCAGTCATGCATTCCATTAATAGTGGTGGTCTTGGTCCATTTGCTTTAAAAGCTGTAGTGTTCAAGTCTGGTGATTTTCAGCTTGGGAGAACATACATCAGGAATAAATGTTGGTATTGAGTTGCTTCAAAACTCTCCAGCAAACATATTATCCTTTGGCATTGAGAAGTAATTTTAATACTTATAGGTCAGAAGGAATCCTGACCAGGTTCATTCACACACTCCTGAAAATTTTGCTTGAACCCTGAAAGCAGACCTAAGAACCATGGGCAGATATTGCATAAAGACAATTTAGGTTAGGTATGATGAAAACATTTCTATTATCAATCTATGTAAAAAGTGGAACCGGCTGCCTTGAGAGGCAGCAGGGTCCCCCACAGTCTTCTCTTGAGTAAAAACTGGGTGACCACTATCACATATGTTGTAAGGAGTATAGGCTGGAATAAGTGACATATAGGTTTTATGAAAACCTTTTAAGGAAACCCAATTTAGGAAAACCCAAATGAGAGACAGAGAGAGAAAGACAGAGAGAGACGTGGAGGAGAAACAGAGAAAAGAGACAGAGACACAGAGAAAAAGAGAGAGACAGAGATTGAGAGATAGCTTAGTTGGCCATTATTCATGATACAAATAATCTATTGGGATTTTTTCAAATATAACCCTTCTTATTAAATGGAAATGTCAAATTTATAGATTCATGACTAGATAAAAGAATGGACTTGAATTTAAATACCAGCTCTGCCACTAAGTACCTTTGTGACCTTGGGCAAGAAAGTTAACCTTTGGTCCTTAGTCTTCTCATCTGAAAAATAAAGGGGTTCAATTAGCCAGTCTCTAAGGTTCCTTATAGTTTTACTCTATTATTTTATGGTTCTAACTTAGGCTGCCTTGAGTCACTTATGGATAATGTCCCCCTTGCCATTTTTCTTTTCTTTTTTTTAATTGTCTGGAACTCTACTTAATTTTTAGTTTTCAGAATTGATTTCCACAAGATTTTGAATTACAAATTTTCTCCCCATTTCTACCCTCTCCCCACCCTAATTTGGCATATATTCTGATTGTCCCATTCCCCATTCAGCCCTCCCTTCTGTCACCCCACTCCCCCCATCCCGTTTTCCCTTACTTTTTTGTAGGGCAGTAGATTTCTATACCCCATTGCCTGTATGTCTTATTCCTAGTTGCATGCAAAAACAACTTTTTTTTGAACATCTGCTTTTAAAACTTTGAGTTCCCCCTTGCCATTTTTCAAGAGGGCAAGAAGTCCCCTTCCTGGGAAAGGTACTGATCTGATCTGATAATGCTACTTTTGTTTGGGTACCAACTCCCCATGTCCTCCTGTTCTGTCTGCTTGGTGAACCTGTACAGACTCCACAAAGCAAAGGTTGAGGTCAAAAGAGGCAGTGGAAAGGGTAAAAGAGGAAGGTTTAGATCAAATTTGACAATGCCTGTAAAGGTACATAGAAATGAACTATTTTTTTTATTTTTATTTGAAGTGGGGAAAGGAATCTACATAGAGATTGGGATCCATGTTATCATTGCAAAAGGAATACCCATATTGAAGAGATCCTAGATCCATTAGTAATGGCATAATACAGTATGATTGTTTAAAACTGCTCTATCTATACCTTTTTAGGAACACTGTTATAATGTAAAATTATTCCTATCTGTACTCCCACAAGAAGATCACAAGAAAGAAAGTGAAATCTAGCTACGTGGTCCACACCTTTGAACCCCAAGATACCTTCCAATAACCTTCCTTAAGTAAACGTTCGTCAGCATGCCAGCTGTTCATGGGATATCATTATAAGCTAAGTCAGCCCAGTACTTAATAATGTTATTTCATGCATCACCTCCTCAGAAAAGCTCTTTTCTTTTCTGTATGAGTATTTCTCTATCTATGTATACACACATATACATATACATGCACTATGCATGTATGAATGCAAGCATGTATGTATATATCCCTTTCTATCTACATTCTATGCTCAAGTGCTACCAACCTATGGAAATTTTACCTGTGCAAAATGGGTTCAGATATATCAAATTACATCGTATTTCTCATTGAGAAATACAATCCTCTTGTTTGTTATTTGTTAGTAGGCAACATGGCAAGGAGAGGCATTTGAATTATTCTGTGTGGTAAACTGGCATTGGTCTTTTGATATGGCTTGAATTCATTGTCTAATTGACCATCTGTATAGAATAAACTGTTTAGCTGCTCAACCCTCCAAATATGGGTTGAATAGCTATACTACCCCATCAATAAGAAATTTTTATTTTTGGAGGGGGGAAGGTAAGGCAATTGGGGTTAAGCGACTTGCCCAAAGTCCCACAGCTAGTGTGTCGAGTGGCTGAGGTTGGATTTGAACTCAGGTCCTCCTGACTCCAGGGCTGGTGCTCCACTCACTGCACCACCTAACTGCCCTGAGAAACTTCTTAAAAGAGGAACTTAAATCTTATAAGTGTTTAGGTCCCCTGATAAACTAGTCCCAACTGGTTCTCAGTTTGGGAAAAGGGATCTTCTGTACTTTCAGACCATTGCATGATGCCTAGATTTGCCCAAGATTGTAAGGACGAGACTTTTAATAACTTTATAATTATCTATCACCTTCTTTATGCAAACATGAGGCTATTGTCCCACTATGAATAGGACACATAGTTTAGAGCTGGGGTTCTTAACCTAGAATCCACACATCCTCAAGAGGTCCATGGGTGTTTCTGGGGGTTCATAAATTGCACAGAAAAGCTTTATGTCTCTAATTTCTATAATTTCTAACTGGAATTTAGTGTTTCCCTCAAATTATGAATGTAGATAACCAACATTCTTTTAAGAAGGATTCCACTAGCTTTATCAGACTGCCAAAGGGATCCATGATACACTCAGAAAAAAGTTAAGAATCTTTGCTTCAGTGTCTTTGTAGAAGTAGATTGTGTTATACACTTACACTTACACACACACACACACACACACACACACACACAAACACACACAATTTTCCCCTGGGTCCTTCTTCTGATCTATTGTATGTATCTAGGTTGGGGGTACCACAGACAACCATGTGAGGAAGGGAATATGGGAATCACAGCCAATCTTGGACGTTGTTGGACGTTAAGTCTCATCATCTGAGCTAATGGACCCTAAACCAAATGGACTCAGAGATAGAAGGAAAAGGAAGGATCATCTCCTCCTGGTTCCCTTTTGAAAACATACAAGCAGTAACAACTTGGCTGATTGTAACATCTCTCGAAGTACTTTCATAACAGTTATCTAAAACAGTCGGCTTATTACTATTGTACAGTGGGGGAAACTAATACCCAGGGAGATCACTTAAAACTTGTCAGCAGTAGATCTAGTTTTTCTAATGAAGCATTGAGCCATACCACATGCAACTTCTTTCCCCACTCCCCTCCCCTCCCCATAGCCATGGCACCTTCAAAAATTTCTATAACATTAAGGAAGAATTAGTGAAAATCAAATTCAGACTAAAGGGGCAGAAATAAATGCAGAAGCTTGTTTACTAAATATTTAGAGATATCCAAAAGAAGATTGTGGGTCTTTTTCTCTCAACCTGATTCATATTTTTTTATGAAAACAGATTTAGTATTCTTTTAACCTCTTCTAACCCCTCTTCCATAGTCTTTTGCTGACTGTAGTCATAAACTTAGAACGCGTAGGCCCTATTATAGTTTATTCATTTTTTTCTTATGTAGGCTGTCTCCAAGGACTATTCCTTCTTTCTAGATCCATTGGCCATAGGGGTTGCCAGTAATTGTCTCAGATTATTTGAATAATTCCTGCACAATTCTCTCAAAGATTTGTGTTGGATTGAAGAGAGACAACCCAGGAGAAATGGAGGCCTTCTGTCATCTATTCAATATATTAACTACACTCAGTTAAATGGCAGACATGCTCCAGAGCATCTGAGGGAGAAAGGTCAGTAACATTTGTAGTCGTCATAGCTGAGCCTGGTATTGGTGCCTAGAATTCTCTTGGACATAGCCAGAGATAATAAGAGTTGGAGAAAAGGAGAATAAATTGAGTGAATCCCTCCCTATTATAGCCTCCAATCATTAAAGTTACAGCTGCTTCTCCTGATAGATGGGAAACACTGTGGTGACACTTACCTTGATGGGTTCAACAAAGAAGGGTTTGCTCTCGGAGAGGGCTTAGCTATGGCTGAAGGTACCAGCCTGGTAGTGCCTGTTGGGAGCTAAAAAAACCATGTTGGTGAGCTAATAGCTTGGAGGCAGAGCAGATAGAGGGCAAGACCTGGAGTCAGGAAGGCCTGAGATCAAATCTCATCTCAGGCACTTATAGCTATGTTGCCTCACCAGCTATTTAACTGCTGCCTGCTTTAGTTTCCTCATCTGTAAAATGGGAGTGATTATACCACCTGCTTCCCAGAATTGTTGTAAAGATAAAACAAGATAATGTTTGTAAAGTGCTTTGAAAATATTAAAGTGCTCTCTAAATACTAGCTCTTATCACCCCCTAAGTTCACTGAAGACCTCCAGGAAGCATGCTGAGTTCATTGCCCCATTTCTATAATAAATATAGATCTATATTCAGATTTCTGGGAAAGGGTTGCTTATTAGAAGGTAGCTTTACCTTTTTAAAAAATTAGTAAGTTCTATTTTGTTTGGTTTTGACCTTTCAGCAAACTTTTCCCACTTGAATTTTGTGGATCAAGAAAGCTCTATACTGGCAATCAGTACTGTGGGATCGTGGGCAAGTGACTTAATCTGATGAGTTAAATGTTGGGTGTCAAACAAAAACTGACATTGGAATGTGGTATTGTGTAACCATGGGCTTCGGTACTTCTTTAAGACTCAGGCTGCTCCTTAAGACTGATTTACTAGGTTATGGCTGAATGAGAATAGCCTGAATCTTTGCTCAGAGGCAGGGATACACACAGTACCCATGGAAGACACTGAGGAGACCAGTGTGGTTGAAGTAGATAGTTTGCATTGGGTTGCTGCTCATTATCCCAACGCTGGCTAGTTGAGACCTCACTGCCTACTGATTAACTCACACGAACTGCCCTCCCAGCTCCCCTCTGCTAGCCAAGGCCTGCCCATAATTCCCAGATCAGTGCAAGTCCTTCTAGAAGCTTTGTCCATATTGATCTCTCTTTCCTCAGAACTCTTACATTTATTAAACATTCTTCAGTCCAATGATTTTATGAATGTAAGTTTTGTTTTCCCAACTAGACCATTAGCTCCTCGAGGACAGAGACCATATAATATAGCAGGTATTTTTATAGTGATTTAAGGTTGCGAAGCACTTAACAAATATCTCGTTTGACCCTGGGAGGAGGGTGCTATTATTATCCCCACTTTACGGTTGAGGAAAGTGAGGCAAACATAGGTTAAGTGACTCATTTTCCCAGTGTAGGAATAATGAGCAGCTCCCCAACGCAAACAGGGTCTCACAGCTAGTAAGTATATGATGTCACACCCAGTCTTTCTTGTCTAGCCTCCATAGTTGTTGTTTCTCCTTCATTTTGGAAGAGGACCATGACATCAGAAAGATGACGCTATGACTTGCAAATGAATTGGATTTAAGTGAGGGAGTGCTGTGCAAGGTCACCAGCCTCATTTTCTCCTCCAGAACCATCTCAGTCCAGTGGCAAGATATAGACCAGGATGACTGGAGATGGCCCCCATCCTCCATAGTGCACAGAGTTGGATGCACGCTGGACTTCAATAAGTCATTTGTTGACTTGGCTTATGATCCCCTATTTTCCATCTAGTATATTAAGCACTGCAGTGATGAATCTGCCCCAAAAACCCTGTGGTGCAGAGGAAAGCAAAGGACCTGGGCATCAGAAAGCTGAGGCTCAAGCTCTAGCTGTGGGACAGCCTATTTGAGGGTCAGCTGACTCTGATGCTGGTGATGATGATATGTGTGAGGATAATCTGCTTCACAGGCACGTTGTGAGGAATATGCAAAGGATTTGCTATTTCATCAGTTTGTGGGAACTCCCTCCACCAACTCAGACTGAAGCCTGGGTGGGGTGGGTGGTAGGCAGAATTAGTGTGATTTGTCTTTCACCTCTGGCCTCCTGCTATTTTGCTTTTCAGCACCCTGCCCCACCACACTCCAGGGCATTCCCATCAAACCTCATCTTCGAGGTGATACAACCAGAGTTGGAGCCCAGAGACAGATAGGGATTGTTCAGAGTATCCAACGGAGAGGAAAATGGCACTTTGCTCAGGTCTTGGGGATCTCTCTTCCATCTCTCGGATGTATTGCTCACTGGGCCATTTTCATCTGCTGAGGTCTGTGAGGCACAGGGACTGTTGACACAGAGCAAGCCACCAATTCTAGTTGTGAGCTGCTTTGAGAAATTCACTTAAAAGACCATTATTCTTTTCAGAGCAATTCTCACGTTCTCTGTACCCAGTCTTGGGAAGAACAGATGAATTCAAAACCATGGCTTATTGTTTTAAAAACGACTTTGAGTGAATAAGTTATTTTGTCTATTATAAATGCCCAAATTAACTATAAAGGACATATGCACAAAGATGCTATCTGCATCCATAGAAACAACTGTTAAATAGAAGTATGTATAGAATAATTTTACATATATATATAAAATATATATATATATATATATATATATAAACACACCTATCTGCATCTAAAATATCTATATAAACACACCTAGCCATGGTGGGGGAAGAAAAAAAGAAATTCACATGATAATTTTTTTCATATATTTGAAAGGAAAAGTGAATCGTGCACAGTCAATTTGCAGTTTCACATACAGAATCTTTTTTATTGTCCATACATTGTATGGAAATGCTTGCTTTATTCCATAAATTAAAAATTAAAATTAAAACAACAACAACAAAAGAGCACAGCCAAATCATGTTCAAACCTAACTGGGAAATGTTTAACAGATAAATACAAATATAACGCAACATCGATTTTTTTTAATGGCCAAACGTGTGCAAGAATATGTCAGGCAGGAAGCAAAGAGGATTATTGTCACTAAACATTCTGGGGAAACTGAGGCACAGAGAGGTTAAGTCAGTTGACTTTGCTCATGCAGTTTTTCCAGAGATCAGATAGCTAAGAAGCCTCATGGGTGGTCTTTGAACCTAAATCTTCCCCATTACCAAGCCCAGTACTCAGTTCGCTACAACAGACTTCCTCTCATGAGGGAAATACTTTACAGATGATGAAGGGCTATACCAATGAGAACTAGCATGTTAAATCACACTCATAATAAAGCACAGTTATATGGGTGCTTTAAAGTTCGCGAAGCCCTTCCCTCACAACCTTGTGAAGTGGGAAGTACAAGCGTTATTAGCGCCATTTTGCAAATTGAAACTGATAGAATAAATGACCTGCCCACAGTCACCTGGCTCCTGTCTGTTGTGGGCTTTGAAACACAAAGTTCCAAATTTTCAGCTGGGCGTGTTTTCTCTATGCTATTCCTAGAGGAGGGTGGGGAAGAATGGGGGTGGGGGTGGGGGTGGTAGAATACTGGGTTTAGAGTCAGAAGACTTGGGTTTGAATCCTGTTATATTACTTACCTGTGGGAACTCAGGCAAGTCCCTTTACTTCTCTTGGTCTCAGTTTATTTATTAGTAAAAGGGAGGGATTCTGTGGTGATTTCCAAAGATCTTTCCAGCTCTAAGTTCTATGGTCTCATATCCTCTGATATACCTGCTGCTCTACAATTGTCTACAGACATCCCTCCATATGAATGATCCCTCAAACTTTACCAAAACAATATTTCTAATCAGAAACTCTAATCAGTTGCAAAACTGCCCAGTCTCTGCTGGAAAGCACAAGCAAAGCAAAACAGAAATCTCTACATTCCCAGCTGTATTTAACACACAGTCTAGGCACTCAAGGGTAAAGGGGCTTCACAAGAGCAGAATTATGGGGCAGGATCCCTGCTAGGCATACTCTAATGGTCTAGTAGTTAGAATTCAACACTTGCAATGCTATGGCACCTCTTTGGTAGACATGCGTCAGGGTGGAGAGTGTTGGCCTTGGACCTGAGTCCATACAAGCCTGCCTCAGACTTGCACTAGCTGTATGACCTTGGGAAAGTCATTTAAACACTTTCAGCCTCCTTTTCCTCAACTATAAAATAAAGGGGTTGGACTCAAATGTCTCTAGAAACCCTTCTAGTTCTAAATCTAGGATCTTGTCATCCATGGCAAAGGGAACCAAGAAGAGTTAATGCAGAGTTTACACAGACTGGCACAACTGCAGTCTCTGTTACCTACCTTCCTCCCTTCAGAAACATGAGGTGGGGTTAGGGTTAGGGTCAGTGGGATGGAGAGAAGTTTTTACTCTTGAAGTCCACCGGTTTAATGTGACTACCTGCCCTTTGAGAATTTACATTGACCCTCTCAAGTTTGGCTCATTGTTGGATACCAAATGAAATCTGACTTTAGCATTTGCTTTTGTATAACCCTAGACTTCAGTCTCTGAAGGATAAAGCTTTGTCTGAATGCAGAGGGCCCTCTGGGCAGTAGGAGGTGCAGGCTTTAGGTTACTTAGTGCTGGTATTTGGAAAAGACTCCTTGGATAACCCCTTGTTTACTGTAGTTAGTTGCAAATATCAGCTGTCTCCACTGAGAGGGCTTAAATGGCCCATCTTTCTCATGTACTTTGTCAGGTCAGGTCAAAAGGAATAAATCTTTATTTGTGTCTCACAACAAGAATAGCTAAGGGAGGATTTGGTTTGCGCCTCAAGAGTAGCAATGTATTTTTTCCCAATTGGGCATTCTCTCCATCCTTGAAATATAGAACTGTAGGTCTGAATATGTCTACCAGATTGACTCTTCTCTCCCCTGGCACTTTGTATGGAACTTGCCTGGAGTGATAGATACCTCAGCTGCCAATTTTCCCATTAGTAGAGCATTCTGAATTCTTCCTGCTATCTTATGCTTGCATGGTGTTTCACAGTGTGCCTCCTAGTATCCAATATCATTTGATCTCCCCAGAACCCCACCTCCAATGAGGAAGGTCAGGAAGGAATCATTATTCTCATTTTACTAACGAAGAACTTAACTGTCACCAAGGTCCAACAACTTAGCCAAGGTCTCAAAATGAGGACATGACAGAGTCAGACCAGTCTTTTTTTCACTATCCAGCAGTAACTCTCTACTTCATAAGAATACACGAAACCAAGGAAGAGAATTGGTATTTACAACTTGCCTAGAAGCACGTCAACCGGTGGAGTACAATAAGCCAGGAAGACCAATTCAATGCCTGCTTCACCTGTCCTGCAGATTTTTTTTAAAGTACATCAACAGTTACTTGCACTTTCACGTTAGCTAGACACACTCATCACCAGCTCTTTTCTATGGGCAGCTCCAAAATCACGTTAATGATTTCCCTGGAGATTATCAAGTTGGGAAATCATTAAAAAAAGAAAAACCAGGGAGCAATAGAGAGGACTGTTGCACCAGCTAATCTCTATCCTCTCCCAGTCTCCATGTATCCCTGTAGTAGGAAGGCCGAATTTATGATCTCAAATATAATCATGTATATGTTTGAATGGTC
>JAQQSZ010007752.1:0-13224 GCA_028646595.1 Phalanger gymnotis | reverse complement strand
GGGGGAATGAGTGAATCTTGCTCTTTTCAGATTTGACCTGAGGCCAGAATACCATACACATTCAATTGGGTATCTTACCCCAGAAAGAAGAGGAAGAAGATAAAAAAGAGGGAATTATAGAAAGGAGGGCAGATAGGGGGAAGAGGTAATCAAAAACAAACCCTTTCAAAAAGGGACAGGGTCAAGGGAGAAAATTCAATAAAGGGGGATAGGTTAGGAAGGAGCAAAATATAGTTACTCTTTCACAACATGAGTATTGTGGAAGGGTTTTACATAATGATACACATGTGGCCTATGTAGAATTGCTTGCCTTCTTAGGAAGGATGGGTGGGAAGGGAAGAGAGAAGAGAATTTGGAACTCAAAGTTTTAAAAACATGTTCAAAAACAAAAAAAAAAAAAGTTTTTGCATGCAACTAGGAAACAAGATACACCAGCAATGGGGCGTATAAATTTATCTTGCCCTACAAGAAAGGAAGGGAAAAGGGGATGGGAGGGGAGTGGAGTGACAGAAGGGAGGGCTGACTGGAGAGTGGGGCAACCAGAATATATGCCATCTTGGAGTTGGGGGGAGGGTAGAAATGGGGAGAAAATTCTTAATTCAAACTCTTGTGAAAATCAATGCTGAAAACTAAATATATTAAATAAATAAAATAAATATATTAAAAAAATTAAAAATAAAAATAAAATCAACAATTACAGAAATGTTAAACAACCAATCTAAAAGAACAAAAAATAAAGATTATTAATAAACCAATCTCAGGAAAAGAAATTGAATAGTGTCAAGATCCCCATGCCAAGACCACCCTTATCTTTTTACTCCTCTCTTTTTACTATTAGGAGACACCCTATTTCCAGAGTTAAGCCCTAGCAAAAAATCTATGCCCTGAGCTTGGCATCACAACAATCCTTTGTTGTCACCTTCTGGATGAACTCAGCCACAGCAAAATCCCAGAATTGTTTCACACCAGCATCAGGTGGTCCCAGAGCTCGGAGAAGCACCTGGAGTACCTGTGTTCCAGTCATGAAGTCCTGCTATGAATCAAACTTGTCTCATTGTTGCTGTTACCCCTCATTATCAAGGGTACAGCTCACTGTGTAGCCATTGGTATAAGTATTGAAATTTGTTCACACTATAATAGGTCTTCTACTAAGGTGGGGCCTAGCACATGTGTTTCTAGTTTCCTTCCTACAACAGAATAAAGAAAACTTTACTTATAACCCCTATTAGCTCTTTGGTTTCATTTTGTTTTCTTTTATTTTATTTTTAGAGTTAACTGTGGTTTTGATAATCTGTGTGAATTCTCTGGTTTTTTTTTTAGAGTTAACAGCAGTAGCAGAGCTGCTGTGGCTCTTTGGTCATTTGATCAGAGTCCACAATAGCAACTCGCCAAGATAGTGGAGTAGAAAGAAGATAGTAGGAGGAAGCAGCCTATCTCTCCCAACTAATACTTCAACAAAGATCTTAGATGAGCATAAAACTGAATGTAATCTCAGTCCCAAATGCCTTTGTAGGAGACTCTCTCATCATTGGTGAAGACAAATGATGTACATAAGGGATAGGGCACAGTTAGCATGAGTTGGGAGAGAGGAGAGCTTTTCAGTCTTCTTTGAGTTTTCTTTGAGTTGCTGAATCTCTTCAGCGTTCAGGTGTTTGTGGCTTCCAGATCCTATAAAAAAGATGGAAGATGCCAACTTCATTTCAAGTTGCTGAAGGAAAATACCGTGGGAAGAAGCGAAAATAAGAGGATCTGTCAGTCTATATATGTTCCTATCCCCAGCTTTCTACTCTAGAGACTTTGGGGAACTTCCTCTTGGCTGTGATCTAGGATTCTCTCTTTTGTTTGAGCCAAGTTACCTTTCTCTCAATGGTAGTGCTCCTTCATTCTCCATGTCTGGTATATATTCTCCTGTGTATACATTCTCTGACTTCTTTTTTTTCTACAAATTTTGATAAATGGGTTTCTTGGCTAAATATTGCATATGTTCACTGTGCAACTGGTATTTGGTGAGAAAGGAGTCCTGTTCCCCTCAATAATGAAATAGCAATCAGAAGTTGATTTGAACCTGAAAATCACATCTCCTAGACTAATGATAACTGAAGTAGCAGACAGAAATAATTATAACTTCCACCCTTCTCTAAGGGAAACTTCATTCTGCCAGGAGAGGAAGCAAGAAGTTGGAGCCAGAGGTTACCATTCTGCTCTCCTCAGAGAGGGCGTACCAGGTTGGAATTTTACCTACTATCTTAAATTTTATTAATCTAGAGTATGTGATTGGGTTCAAACTAACCTGGTCACATTGGTCATTATTGGTCACATTGGTCACATTGTCGTTATTGGAGGAAGAGGGATCCCAAGCTCTAGAGCCTGATGGTCTTTCTCTGAGAAAAGCAGAGTGGTGTTCTCTGACCCCAACTTCCTACTTCTCCTCCTGGCAAGAATTAAAGTATCCCTTGGAGAAAGGTGGGAGAGAAGGGCCTTAAGGATGTCTCTTCTGCCTCCCTCCAAGCCACACAATGACATTCCCATGCTATCTGTAACAGACAACCCTCACCATATATGTAGTGATCAGAAATCTAAGGATTGGCCATCTTTCCACCAAAAAATCACAGACTGATACATAGGCTGGTGACGGGCAGGAACCGTGGAACAGAAGTGTGCCAGATCCCAGAGCCAGACCTCTGGAGCAGAACAGGGCCACTGTCACTCTCACCCCAGAGAAAGGATTGGGGTTGGACAGCTGATCATCCTCAGCTTCCAGGGACAGGAATCCCAGTACTGCTATACTAACCCTGAAGAGGGAAATTTGGATTCAACTCCTGGGCAAAGAACAGGGTCCTTGCACAGTTTTGTTGATCCTAGGGTAGTGAGGTAGTTGATCTAAAACTAAGTTTCTGAGTGTATAGGCTGTGAGCTGTCTCTCTAAGCCAAGAGAGGGATTCTCAGAGTCAGACCTAGGAAGAAAAAATGGGGCTACAGCGCTATGTGTCTGACTTCAGCCAGAAGAACATTAGATGAGACAGGAGAATAGGCCAGGATAATCTTGCCAGAAGTGTGCAGAACCTAACACTAACATAAAGCCCCCATCTGGGAAACAAAGCTGAAAGAACAAGAAAGACAAAATAAAGAACTACTATGGGGAGGTGGAATCAAGGTGCCAAGTGGTAAGAAGTAATGCAATCAGCTCCCCCTTGACAAAACTTCTTCAAACAGATCTAGAAAATACACCAGACAGTATACTGATGGGGAAATCCAAGAATACTCACAATAAGTCATTTGTTCAGCCTAGCTTGACACAGAGACAGATTGGGGGAGGGGAGGGAGCCTAAGGATACCAGAGATGGAGTTGGGTGTGCTCAGTCTGTGCAGAATATTCTAACATCTGGGGAAAGGCTATGAACCAGAATAAGAGGAAGTCTTAGATTCCCATGGGGCACCTCCTCATATGCAGCACCCCCTCATACGGGGGCCCTGCGATTGAGATAGGCATCAGCATTGTCACCTACAGAATCTGGTTCACAATCTCAGAGTGGCCTGAGAAGGAGACCTGCTCACGGGGTGACATTGCTGTCTAGGGAGGCCCAGGGCAGTATACTGAAGAAGGAGGAAGTTCAGAAGCCAGGAGTAGCAATGTGGCTCAGACCTCAGTAGCAGAGCACAATCCCATTTCCAGCAGCTAACCCAGCCTGCAGAGGAATAACCAGGATGGAGTTTTCCAGCTGGCTAACTGGGGCCAAATCCAGTGGCAGTCTACTCTTGGAGAGACCCAAACCCAGGCCAAGAACTTGAAGAACTCCAACTTTGCCCTGAATCAGACCACTTTGGGAGCACTGAAAGCTTACGTGTCCCCAGCCTGAATCGTCTCTGAGATTCTAGCATTACAAAGCACTTAGTACCCCTAAGAAAGCAACAACAGGACCAGCTGGACCTTCCCTTCATAAGTACACAGAGCTAAGCCCTACTATCAAGTTTGAAGTCAGGAGCTAGGCTAGAAGAAAAATAAACAAAAAAAGAATTTCACGATAAAGAGTTATTATGACAGAGAAGCTTAAAACACAGACTCAGAAGGGGATGACCTCAAAACATCTACAAGCAAATTCTAAGAGAAAAATACAGTTGGGTTTTTGGGTGGGTATGGTGGAGAATCAATTATAATTTCTGGAAGGGATGAAAAGTTTTTAAAAGTTGAAATTTTTTTTATAAATAAGAGGATTTGAGGAAAAACTTGTGGAACAATTTTCCAGCCCAAGACAACTTAGGAGATCAGTTGGCAAAGTCTGTCTCATTCGGGTGGTGGTGGGCCTCTAGAGTGAAGTATAGGCAGCACAGGCTACGCCAAGGGGGCAGCTACATTGTATCAGTAGCAGCTTCCAGAGCTCTCAGCCCACTGACAGTGGAGGTGTCAAATGACTGGTCAGAAGGAGATTGCAGGGCTTGGCTGGGACTGGCTTCAGGATCCAGTTGAATTGCCCATATACAATTCCAGGTCCCAGTCTCAGGGCCAAAAAGATCAACATTACTTGTTGCAATGGTGGGATTATGGAACTTGGACCCCTAAAAGGAAAAGACCATGTCTTTGTGACTTGGACCCCTAAAAAGAACAGATCATGCCTTTGGGATCTGGACCCCTAAAAGCCCTGGAACTTTCCCACACTGGCAGTTCATTTGAGGCATATGGTCCATCCCAATCTACCTAGATACTCAATGACCCTTTTACTGTGGCTCTCTGCCCTTATCATTGTCTGTACCTGGCCCACCCCAAGCTATTTACCACTTCTTAATCCAATCCAAATCTTCTCACTGTCTTCTCTTGTATGTAAGTACCAATCTTTTTTTTTTTTTTAATTTTTTAATTTTTTTTTTGTTTTTTTTTTTTTTCTTTGGAGGGGGGAAGGCAGGGCAATTGGGGTTAAGTGACTTGCCCAAGGTCACACAGCTAGTAAATGTGTCAAGTGTCTGAGGCCACATTTGAACTCAGGTCCTTCTGATTCCAGGGCTGGTGCTCTACTCACTGAGCCACCTAGCTGCCCCGTAAGTACCAATCTTAACCCCATTAAATTGTGCCAATTCTTAGAATCTTGCCCGCTCCTACTGAAGTCACAACAGTTCAGATTTGCTAGGAATCTTGCCCACCTAACTGGTGTTATAATGAAACTTCACAACTCTGAATGAGAGAAGGCTTGAGTGGTCGAATTCTTTCAAGGCAGATGCCCTGTATCCTTGCGTTTCAGGGTCCCCAGCACCCCAAACCACAGCAGCAGCAGAGGAGCAGGGGTCAATAGTTCTAGGGAGGATAAGAGTGGCAATGGTCATTCATGGGGAAACAGGGATCCTGGTCTCAATTCCAAGAAAGAGCAGAGCACTAGCAATTACATCTTCAGGAGAGTGGGGACCTGGTCACAGTCACAGGGCCAGGAAGAATACTATTTCTAGGGGCTTCAGGGGAAGAAGGTCCCTTCCTGAGTTGTTGTTATAAATATACTTATGCTGTCTAGGAAAAAATACTCGTTGGAAAGCCAGGAAGGTTTTAATTATATTTTACATTTATTCATTCTGAATAAATAAGTACATCCCCTGAACAGAGCACAGGAGAGTACCAGGACTCAGACAAATGCCAGTCTTTTTATTGACTCCCAATTCGAATCCCCTGCTTGGCTCTTCAATGGCCAGATCAACCCCCTGACTACCTATGTCATGCCCTCCTCAAACAGCTCCTTAAGCACACATACAAGCCTCTAACCTTTCACTAGATCAGAAGCCTGGTCTCTGCTAGATCACAGCTCAGATTAGAACCAGTCACCTGATTTATAATCTGCTATCACTATCCTGTGGAAACAAAGCTCCTCCCATCATTTCTCACTGCCGTTGTTGTTGTCTGGCCTTCACTTCTGAAGACCAATGACACTACAGGGATGATGTCATGACTTGCATGTGAATTGGATTTAAGTGAGGCAAAGTTGCCAAAAGTTATCAGTTACAGTCTCTTTCTGAGTCATTGAATTTCAGTGGTGTGAGGATTGATTTTTTGTTTCCACAGCTTGCTTATGACTAACTTAATTGCAAAAGAAGGCAATAAAGGGATGTTGATTATCAACCAACATATTTAAAATAGGGTTCCCCTTTTCTTCATTCGCTGAGAGTGTCTTTTTCTTGTGTAAAAACCGCCTGGCCAGGTGAGGCTCCCTTAAAGAATGAGGTCCATTAACTCTAGACAGGGTCTCAGATAATGGGACCTTTGTGATAGATATCTTGAGCTGAATCTTCAGCTCACACTTTCTGTCAACCCCCTTTTGCAAGAAAACACCTTTTTCTTGCTATGGAAATTGTAGGACTGAAAGATGTCTGCATTCATATGTTGGGGGAGGGGGAAGAGTCTTCACGTGTATTTTTTTTTTAATCGATGAGTATATCTATAATTTTGGAAAACAAAGGCCCAAAATATCACTTGTAGGTCCTTATGGGACCTGAGATTTGACGACTCTGGAGCCAGGATTGCAAGTAGGATGATGAAACCAGCCATCCTAGCAGAGAAGTCTGAGAAACCACGGCTGCCTAGGATTCAAGCCCAGGGGAATTGTGGAATTAGAGGAATTTAGCTGAACTACCCTCAGACTGAAGTAAAGAGAAAACAGCCAAAAGAGCAAAATCGAGGTCTTTAATCAATTGGGGCAAGTGAGTTGCAGCTCAGGGTGCCACACAGCAAGTGTGGGGGTAAGAAAAGAGTGGGCTGGGAACAGGGTTTTTTGTAAGGTAGGTACTAAGGAGGAGGGAATGGACAAGCTGCGGGTGGGAGATTTACAAAACAATCAGAGACTGGGAGTGGTTAGTCCCAGGCAATTCATTGGCTTGAGAACAGAGACAAGGTCACCTTCAATCAGCAATTCAACTACTTTTATCATTTCCTCATCTGGGTCAAGAGGAATTCTGTAATTTCATTGATGACCAAAAGAAACTAGGGGTTCAATGTTTTGCTGGACCATGTTGGGTTGAGGGTTTTGTCCAGAAAGTGGAGAATAACTAGGCCTTTAACATTTATTCAATATCATTTTTTGGTCTTCTCTTTGAGCCTAAGCTCATCCTGATATAAACATTCATTATTAGAAATCAAAGAAATAAATTATGTTCTGGAATTCTACATAGTGAATGCACAATCTTAAAGTATGTTAATCTACAAAATAAATCTCTAAAAAGCACTTCTGTCTGTTGCCATTCTCATGAAACAAAAGCTATTCTGCAAATATTAACTTAAGTGGCTTGAAGAGCCAATTTCTAGGTAAACTGATTTATAATAAGCTGATTTTTATAATCATTTGCCAACTTTGAAAGGGAATTTGCTCATGGGAACAGACAACATGCAAATAGTAACAACAGGGTCAAACTCTGCAGCTGGTACTGGGACATGGGCTGCAAGAGATTTAAAAACAATGTAAGGAGGGACAAGGAACACAGAATACTCAGACCATGTCTGGTGTCTTGAGAAGGTGGTCTACCCCTGCTATCTTTCTGCTTCTTTTTCCAAGCCAGACAGTTTGGTATTGCCAGTAGGGAGCTGGGCTGTCCCTTTGGGGGTTGGAGCCCTCTTTAAGTGAGACAGATGTATCTAGCTGCTAACTCCCATCAATTATGATACAGAAGGATTGGTCCAGAGCACTTGGTAGGGCCCTTTCCACCTTGCGTGCAGGGAATCCTTGCATAGGTACCATTTCCAATAGACCCAGTCTCTGGATTCCAACTGCAAGGTACACTGATCCAGGTTTGAGTCTGTAGAAAATGACAGAGAAACAAAATGGCTAAAAGGGTTTGAGTGAGTCGTCTGTAGTAGGGCAGAAGGGAAGCCTCAGTGGTGAGAGAGTCTCCAGGGGGTGAAAGGGAAGGCACTGGACATCTAGTGATGATTTCAAAGTGTAACAGAGAAAACACACCAAAAGGGGTCACCCTCAGGTTCAGAAAGACTAGGGGAAGGGTTTGGGCCATGGCAGATTCAAATAATCCATAAATTTGGCAAACTGAGCCTTAAATATCCCAGTCATGACTCTACCAGATCTGAGGATTGGGGGTGATAAACTCAGTGTAGATGCTGAAGTACCAGCCAAACAGCCAGCCACTGGAAGATAATTGAACCAGTGAAATGGGTTCCTCTGTCACTATGGATTTCTTTAGGAATTCCCCAGGTGGGGAAGGTCCTTTCTAACAAACGCTTGGCTACCGCCCTTACAATGGCTTGCCAGTAAGGAAGAGCCTCCACCCACCAGGAAAAACATATAGACCTTGATTAATACAAACTTATAACCAGATGAGAGCAGGAGCTGAATAAAATTAATCTACCAGACTTGACAGGGGGCCTCTGGAAGAGGAAATTTCCCAGAGGGAGGACACGAGGGTTTGCTAACTTTATATTTGGGGCAGATTTCACACTGAACATAGGCATCATGTGCAGCTTGTCTCATCTTCTCCCAGTTTGTCAGGGTTCCAGTGACTGTAAGAAGAAGGAGGGGCTCTTAGTGTAGCCTTGAGGTAGGACAGTCCAGGTATACTGCAGGTCCTGCCAGGTAGATACAAAAAGGAATTGTCTGTTCAAGTCAAGGGGTACACTGAAAAAGGCGACACACAAATCTATGATGGTGAATATAATGGAATCATGGAGGATAAGACTTAGGAGGGTATAGGGATTAGGGCCATAAGTGTTCTAGGCATCACACAAATGCTGACCACTGGAGGTCTTAGATGAGGTACCACCCTCAGTGGGCTTGCAAACAGGAAGGATCAAAGTGTTATAAGGGCTAGTGCAGGAAACTAGGAGGCCAGAAGATAAATAGTTATTAATGATGGGCCTGACCCTCAATCACCTCTCTAGAAAGGGGATACCATGGGATTGGAGGGAGACGTTTAGAGGGATCTAACTGAATATGGATTGGCGGTGTACCCTTCCAAAATCAGAGGCGCTAGCTGCCCAAAGGGAGGGTAGAACTTCCTCAAGGAGTGGAAAGGAGCAAACAAAGATGAGGACCAAAAGGGTATGAGGGAAAGTGGGAGGCATGTTGGGAAGAGAGAGAGAAAGCTGAATGTCATTTTGGAGAGAGGACTCAATGGTGGCCCTATATCTCTAGAGAAAGTTACAGTCTAGAAGGTGGAGATGAGCATCTGACAAAAGAAGGAAGGAATGTGTCCCAGACAAATCTCCAAGGATAAAGGGGAGGGGGTGAGAAACATAGCAGGACTACACATGATTAGTGATGCCTTTCTAGAACTCCAAGGGTGGTGGCGGAAAAGCAGCAGGGTTTGAAACAGACATCATAGTGACAGTATCTACCAGAATTTCAATGAGATGAGAGGCCATGAGACACGGACAACATGAGAAAAATCCCCTCTATGACCTCAGAGCCCCATCAATCTGAGGCAGACCAATTGGTCTTTTTTTTTTTTCTGGGCCCTCCGCTCATCAGAAAAAGAAGGAGGCAGTGCCTTCAGTAATTTACACTGTAACTTGTGGCAATCTCTCTTCCAGTGGCCTGATTTTTTGTAATAGAAAGATGAGATAAGTTGCACATGATGCTTATCTTCGGTGTGAAATCTGTCTCAAATATAATGTTAGCAATGTCACTCTGAGGGCTTGGTACCCAGAGGAGAGAGGTCTAAAGGCAGAGGAAGTAGAGATCCATTGCCTTACCTGTGGTAACAGGAGGTTCACTATCGGATTCTTTTTCTTATTTTTTTTCTTTGATATCTTTATCCTTATCCTTTTCTTCTGCTAAAGTTTGTTGGTACTTACTAGCTAAATAAATCAGATCAGAAGTAGGAGTCATATTCCAATCTAATTTTCCTTTCTTGATAAGGTCCACAAGGAGCTTGTTCAGTCTAGCCACATAGAGAGAGGTAAAGGTGACTAAGCCATCTAGACTATCAAGAGAGAGATCAGTGATAGCTTGAAAGGTACATAACAATCTATTGTAAAAATAAAAAAAAACCTGACTTTCCTCTGTTTTGGATGTGGGACTGGATTTCTCTCCAATCAATAGGCTTAGGGAAAGCCTTGGGGATTGCTTCTAATAAGCCCTTCCTAATTTTTCGGATTTCTTGGAGTTGTGCATCAGGTCCCACTTTCTCACGTATGTGCTCATGGGGATTGTCCCAATGAACTGTTTGAAACCAGTGGGCAGCATTTCCAGGGCCTAAAGGACCTAGGCGAGCTGAAAAAGATCAGAGAGACCAGGTTGGTAGGTGGAGAACATACACAAAGGGTATGCCTTGTGAATTTCCAGTCATTCAAACATTCAAAGTTACTTTAAAAAATCCAGATAGGTTGTACTACTTGGAAATTGATTTATAGTCCTCCATTTAAGAGCAAGGAGTTAGGTACCTTCAAAGCATTAGTGAACAGAAATGATGCTGGTACAGTAGCTGAGGTTTGATTTCACCTGTGTCTTCTAAATGTCCATGGAAGGTAAGTTTCCCCAGCTCAAAAAGTAATGTGGCTTCAGAGAGAAGACCCAAATATAGTTCCCTCATGATAGACAGGGCCATTTCACCAATGTATCGAATGGTGACTGGGTCCCCTGAAAGGCTCAGAGAAGTCTGCCTTGGAGATAGATTGTAATTTGTACACATCGTCATAGACAGAAAAATTCATCCCAAATCAGGGACTTTTTCAGGGAAGATCCCTAGTCTCTCTGAGGAAGATTCTAAAGAGAGCTAGGCAGACAAGTCTCTGCCAGTAACAAAATGACTACCTAATGGAAAGTCCCACTTTTGAGCACTTGTAGGGATATTTAAACTTGATCTACTCTATGGCCTTGGACAAAAAATGACACTGATTGAGTCTGAAAAAACAAAAATAAAAACAAACATTGGTTTTGCTATCCCATTTTTAGTCGTGGGTGGACAACTATTTATCCAGATTAATAGCAAGAAGGCTGGTACTCCCTGGTGACTCAGGCATAACTAGAATGCTCCAAGGAGCAGCAGAACTATGAGTCTGGCCTGACCTAAAAGACTAGCATAGCACTAAAATAACAATACTCATGTCAACCTAACAGATTATGTAAAAATCTTTGAGTATGACTTGAATAAGTCAAGAAATTTTTCTTTCAACTCCAATCACTTACTTACCTATATTATGGTGTCCATAGTTCCAGAGGTCTAAGCAGGAGAACAGCTTTTTCGGTACTTACTGGTAAAGCTAGCAAACCGGTTCTTGCATTACTTTTCCAGAACAACCCTGATTGTGAAGTTTGGGGAGAGTCAGACACAGGACTGGCAGGAGACTAAAGGTAGGCCAATCTGGGCCCTTCCACAAAATGGAAGCTTCAAGAGGAATTCACTAGCGGGAAAAGGGGAGCCTTGAACAGGGGTGTTCCCTGATGAGTGAGTCAAGGGGGTAATGGGCTGTTCCAGATTGAGGAGGCCTCAGGCAATGAGGGAAGTACCACAATGAACCAGCAGATAGCAAGAAAGTTATATATTGGTGGTAACTGACCACTTCACAAGGTATGCAGGCACACCCAACAAGGAATCAGAAAGCTTACACAGTTGCTAAAATATTGTAGGAAAAGTATTTTTCAGTATATAGACTTCCTGTCAGGATCCATTAGGACAAAGGTTGAGACTCATTGCTTTAAAAAGTATTAGCTTTGACGGGCATCACTAAGTCTAGAACTCCCCACCCCAAAAGGGACCCATAATCTGAACATTTTGAACCACAAGCTGAGGAACCTGAAGTACATTGAGACCAGAAAAAAAATCCTAATAGAGCCAACATGTCTTTTCTGGAACATGCCTAAAACTCTATCAGGAATGCCATTGGCTTTACACACTATTTGTTGATATTCAGGGATGAACCACTCCTATTTGTTGATTTATATTTTAAAGTTTTTGAAGATGGAGAGACTATGAAATCACACAACCGGCACATCTCTCAGCTGAGAGAGAAACTAAAGGAAGATTATTTACCCGAAGCTACAACTTTAGCCCACAAAAATGCCGAAATAAGTAAATAATGATATGATGCCTGAGTCTGTTGTCAAGACCTTCAACAAGGTGAATTCTGGGGATCCTGGTGGTCATGGCACATGCAAGTAGATGGATAGAAAGCCACTCAGTGATGAAAAAATATTATCCACCTCCAGAAAGAGAGAGAGAGAGAGAGAGAGAGAGAGAGAGAGATCTGATAAATTTTGAGTGCAAATTAAAGCAAAATTTTCTCACTTTCTTTAAAAAGAAAGAAAACCACTCAGTGCTTAGCAGTGGAGAAAATGGAAAACTTGTCTGTTTAGAAAATAGTTCCAGATGGGACTTCCAGGGGCAGAGAGAGACAAGATAGCAGAGTAGAAGAAACAGTCATCCAACTTCTCCCAATATCCTCCTCCAAACAACTTTAAAGTAATGCCTCAAAACAAAATCTAGAGTGGCAGAGACAATAAAAGGTCAGGGTGAGACAGTCTTCCAGTGCAAAACAACTTAGGAGGTGGAAATAGAAATCTGTGACATGGAAGTGGAGGCTGACCCAGAGCATACCTTGATGCAATACCAGTTGTGGGACTAGGTAGTAGCAACAGAAGTACAGTAGCTTCAGAAACTCTCAAGCCACAGATAGTAAGATGAACTGGCAGATGGTCAGAAAGAGATTATAGAGAACCCCTGTGTTAGCACTGGATGCAGGCCTAGAAGATATTTGGCAATTCCATTATCTACACCCACTTTTGGTCATAGTTCAAGGGCAGAAAAGAGCACTTTCAGTCCTCTTGACCTGAGGAATTGTATTGCTTCTAGCCCCAAAGGAACGGCGTTCTTCAGGAGCAGTATTACTTCTGGTGCCAAGGAAGCCAAGACCCAGAAGAACAATATAGATTGCAGTCCCAAAAGATCAGCAACCCTTCCTGGGTAAGGACCAGTGCACAGACCAGGAGAGCAGTGACCATGCTTCTCCCAGATCATGCCAACTTGGAAGCACCAAAAAGTTCCAAACTCCCAGAACTAGATCTGAAAAGAGCAGTTTAGAAAACCCTGAGGTTTGGGACAGTACTCCACCCCCATCCCAATGCCAGGAATAGAGACCAACTTTAATATAAAATCAAAGTCGAGAAATAGACTGGAAAAAATGAACAAACAACAACGAAAAAAGAACTTGACCATAAAAATCCACTATAGTGACAAGGAAGATCAAGACACAAACTCACTGCCCTGATATTCTAGAGCCACAGGGCAAAATAGAAATTGAAAGTATCCACA